>JAOBAY020016240.1:0-24969 GCA_025331085.2 Zoanthus sociatus | reverse complement strand
AGTGGCCCATGGAGCCGGCGCTTATCTCCGGTTTCTGTAGTGTTAAGCGGATGAGAGTCTTTGACTCCCCCTGGACACTAATCCATCGCAGGTTAGCTCCCAGCAGACGCTGGTACTCATTTACCAATCCCGGAAGGATGGAAAGCTGAGGTGACTTAGGCGGAAAAGAAGGTCACACAAATATTTGATTCTCGGCAAACTGCCGGGATCGAACCAGGGACCTTGCGGTTGGAAAGCAGAGATCTTACCAACTGCGCCAATCACGTCTGCCCATTGGTGACAATAGTTTTCATCCAAAAGATAAAAAGCGATATTTGATAAACGATATTTGATAAACGACTTTGACGTGTAATAAAGAAATTGATCCCCGATTTAATCTTTCTCAAAACAATTGGTTATGGCTGTTAGGATTAATTCTGAGAACGTAATGAAAACGATAACAATAATTGTATCAATAACGGTTATTGTAACTTTCATATGGAATGGTTATTATCTCAGTAATGATATGTTCACAACGCCTCTACAATCAAGCTATACATCTATGCTGTGGTGTAACTTAACTTGATTGATTACTTTCCACCAGGGCAAGTTGGTACTCAAATCTGGCTGCCGTGAATAGTATTCACTTGGATGCCATTAAAATAAATTATAGTACTATTTGAGACAACCTATAGCCCACATGGAAGAGAATAAGCAAAAATCAGTTTAATGTAATATTCTTTTTTATGATGTATTTATCAGTTGTGGGTTTTTCGCATATATCAAGAGTCTCTACCCTTCAAACGGTGATGACAAAAGAAACACGATCTCCATTTACTATACTTTGTTGTTGACGTCACGGACCAGAAAACAATAGGGCAGTTACCAGCTTCCCATTGCTCGGTCAAATTGAATCCGGAAGTGATTTTTCCAAACTTTAAACGCAAATTGTACCATAAAGAAAAATCGTTGTCTAATTTTTCTTTTGCCATCACCATTAGAAAGGTAAGAACTTTTGATACAAACAAAAAATTCTCACGACTGATATATACACATTAACAAATAGTTAATTTTACAATAATTATAATAAAAACATGAAGTTTATGGAGCATAAACAGACAACCACGGTGGATGTTCAAAGATGTTCAATAAATAAAACAAAATAGTTTTTGTTCGTTTTTTTTAACAGTTAAGTTGAAACTTATTGATGCATGTTATATAAGTCAATATTTCACCTCACAGAAAACGGCGGTTACACGGCGTGGAGTGATTGGACCAAATGCAGTTCATCATGTGGTGGAGGAGTACAGGAACGATCACGCACTTGTGACAGTCCCCCAGCGTCCAGAGGTGGCCTAGACTGCATTAAAAGAGGTCTGGGTTCTCCTGTTGAGACCCGTACATGTTACAATGATGAGTGTCCATTGGACGGTGGTTATACTGACTGGACTGGCTGGTCAGAGTGTGACAAAACCTGCGGCGTGGGAAGGAAAGTAAGATATAGAAATTGTACCAATCCTAAACCGACAAATGGAGGGCGAGATTGTTCTTGGATCGGAAAGGATAAAGAAATCGCTTATTGCAACAACGCTGGATGTGAGGGTATGCAAGCTGGCGTCTTTTCTGTTTATTTTTCGGACTGTTGCTGATTATATTTTTCTTATTGTTGTCGTTGTTGTTTAATTCCTTTTTCAGTTCTAAGGAACGCTGGATTGGGATTAATGCATTTTTATTGGATCTTTGAACATGAATTTTGTAAATCTGCGATGTAAATTAAACTAAAAACAACTTTCAGACCTCAGTGGGACTCAAACCCTTAGCTTCTTATATCAGAGGTAAAGTGTATATATCGATTGTGTGATTTTCGTATAAAATTATTTGAAATGCCCTAATCTTTGACTTTCTATGGTGATGGGAAACTGAAAAAACAACATTTCAATTACGAGAGATCGGTCCTGATTTTATATATCTGTTCCACTCTGAAGTGAGGTGATTTTTCAAAAAGAAGAAAAATCATAATCAAATTTTTCATCTGCCATCACCATTAGAAAGATAAGGATATATTATACATACAAAACCCCACATTTGTAATGTACTATTTAACCTCTGATACGGTTCCCAGCACAATGCTCTTACCAAATGAACGACAGAACTGCAGCAGTTGGGAGCAGATCAGTCTATTGCGGCGGTGTATCCAACTTTGGGGTTGAGAGTAATCGTATTCTTATTCTTCAGTTCTAAATGTTCTCTTTTCATGACATTAGTTAATGGTGGTTACTCCAAATGGTCCGAGTGGACACCGTGTAGCCGTACTTGTGGGCCTGGTGTAACGTCACGCCACAGACGCTGTGACTCTCCCGCCCCGTCAACCTATGGAAAAGATTGTTCCAACCTTGGACCCGCCTTTGAGCAGAAGGCTTGCTTCACGCAGGAATGTCTGTGTAAGCTCATCCTTTGCTTTTGTTAATCATATTTATGAATTGGAACGATGCCGTACTAAACTATTGTCTCACAGTCGTAGTACTTCTTAATCATATAGACTTTTTTCTTCATGATCTCGTGTTGTAACGTTACGTAAATCCGCTAAAAAAAACCCTGGGGCTTCGGACATTTTTATTTAGTCTTTGTAAAAAGATTATATTCTATAGAACGTAAACACGAATGGTGCTTTATGCTTCATTGCAAACTAGTAGAAACTGTGAAACGTTTAGCTCCGTCTTTGGCCTAAAATTTAGAATTTTGAACATTTTCAAAGTTTGATTAAGGGTATTTTTTCTATCATTTTCACTTCAGTTTTGCTTTTATTTTCTGTTTGATTCAGGGTGATTGTAAATCAGCATTGCCACTGGATTATCTTTATATGATCAGTAGGTTTCATAGTTCGGAATCACGACAATAGATTGGTCCTAAACATTCTAGGCTTACTGTATGTATGTTTATTCTTTGTATATCAAACTTGATTCTGTTGGGTTTTAGGAAGTTATTTTAGTAATGATGATGAAAACTGGCTTGAATCGAAAATTGTCTCATACACCACACATTCAGTTTAGTCCATCAGCTTTTAAATTCCATCATTTGTTAGTAAAAGTAATCATATGACATGTTTTGCTACTCCAGGTATTTAAATAACCAACTGACTCTTAATCGCTAATTTGTTCCTATTTCTGCTCATCTTTACAAGTATATTCTTAATCTAAACATCAATGTATTTTTTTATTGTCAATTTTATCCCTTTTTTTGCTTGCAAAATTTCAATATTGGATATCTTACTGTCTATATGTGCTAAAATTGGAACAATTTGTTTTTCTTAAAAAAAAATATTGTTGTAGATTAAATATTTTGAGAAGAAATGACGTGCACTAAAGATCAGTATTTCAAATGTGATTCAAAACCACAACCATTAGAAGAAATATACTTGTTGATCATATTTCAAAGCTATTTTTCATTTGTGTCGGTGAGTAAGCGTTGGGAAATATTTCCCTGAGGCCATGATCAAACTGATGGCAATCTTTCATTGGGTCTAAAAGCAAATGCCTGATCAATTCAGTAACTATTTTATTTGTTGTGCAGCAAAAGGTAACTGGACAAAATGGTCAGAGTGGTCTGATTGTACAAAGACTTGTGGCAGCGGAATTCAGTTCCGGACACGAACTTGTCATTACTCCAGTCCAGCGGAGTACTGCCTGGGCGAGAAGCAACAATCTAAGCTGTGTGCAACACGACACTGTCCAGGTCAGGGGAGCCTCTAGTTCATAAGTTTTCTGTTTTAGGGCACGATAGTGTAATATAGTCAAGAGGTTACGCTTTATTTGTCACCCGTAAACTGCGCCTATTCTTCTGTAGGTACTCTCTGGATTTTCATGAACTCAGACGGACATCAACGCAAAAAGAGCTTGGTGTAATCATGTCACATGTTAAGATTGCACAGTGCTCTGTGAAAGGGGTTTAGAATGTTGGAATAATTGTAAAACGTAAAGGAAACATGGACTTGAATATAAAATCCAGAAAGGAACCTTACCTGACACTTTTTCTAAACAAAGTACTGTTTCATGAGCAATTCAGGTACACAAAACTCCTGCATGTTTTGTGTTGGTTTGAAATTATTGATCTGTGTTTTTTATAAATGTCTAAACCGTATGTTAAAATTGTCAATTATTGATAACGTTAGTGGAAAACCATGAAGTAATTCACGAAATTCATAACAGTTATTTTTCATTGTTTGAGTCCAAACTGTTTTATAACTCCTTGTTTCATTGCATATTGAAACTCTGGAACACATTATCACCAATTACACCCTCAATAACTAATTTTAAGATCGCACTTGATAAAGTGTAACTTACTAATTTACAGGAGCAAAGTTTCTTTGGCTGACTTTTACAAAAAAATTGTTTTAAACTTTCTATGGCGAAGCAATTGGTGAAAAACTAGCATGCCAGCTTTTCTTTTCCACGGAAGTAACGTCCGTATCCTTGTAAAATTAATGATGTGAGAAAGTTGCCAATTTGTATGTTGGTTCAGTGGTAGTGCACTTCATTAACCTATAAATGGAATCTGTCAAAGTAAACTACGCTTAAGAAAAAATAGGCAGCTTTATTAAATGGCAAAATAAATACCCAAAATGTTCCATCTTTAACAACATACTTACAGTTGTTTGTTTCTTTGCTGCTACTAGATATTCGGCTATTTTGTTTTGCTTTCGTTTAAATTCTTTCTTGTGTATATAATTTTTAATCCTTTTACTCAGTTTTATCTCTTTTTTTTAAAAAATTATTTTTTCTTTTATACCAGTGTTACTTTGATTAATGAATTGCACTTTAACTCGGTCGCACTTAGTTAGAGCTATGCTTTGCCACGTGTTCCTGATTTCAAGAAAAACTAATAAATAAATAAAACTCGTACATATAACATATAACATAACATATGAAACCTTTCAGGGCAATAGGTTTATCTCTCGGACTTTGTACTGAAATAAGTTTGACTCTACTGAAATAGACTTCACTTTCGAAAATTTAAAAAAAGAATGGCGGATTCTGAACAGGTTAAGTAAACTAGTGACTTTTGAAAACAACAGGTCCTGCGCGAGATATTGTAGACATAAATAAAGCATTGTATAAAAGTTTAAATGGTTGTGATTGACGTTGCGTTGCAGTTAATGGGAGGTACAGCGCATGGTCAGAGTTCACTCCCTGTTCTACCACCTGTGGAGTCGGTACGAAGACTAGGAAAAGATCCTGCACCAATCCCAGTCCAATGTTTGGTGGGAAATCCTGCGAAGATCAGGGAATGGGGCTGAGCAGTGAGGCAGCTCACTGTTTTATCAAGCAGTGTACTGGTAAGTCACTTCACCTCACGTAAGTCAGTGTACTGGTAAGTCACTTCACCGCACGTAAGTCAGTGTACTGGTAAGTCACTTCACCTCACGTAAGTCAGTGTACTGGTAAGTCACTTCACCTCACGTAAGTCAGTGTACTGGTACGTCACTTCACCTCACGTAAATCAGTGCACTGGCAAGTTATGAGCTCATGATTATCTTACATTAAAGGCTTTAGTTCCATTTTATAGTGGATGGCAAGTACTCTGATTGGACTGAGTGGACTGCCTGTTCACGTACGTGTGGTACTGGGCTCAAGACTAGAACTAGGAACTGTACCAGTCCCCCACCTACGAATGGAGGCTGGGATTGCGCAAGACTTGGAGAGTCTTTACAAAGTGCTCAATGTATTGCGAGCGAATGTCCAGGTAAGAACAATTTTATGTTCTTATGAATCTTATGAACAAACAATGTTCTAAAAATAATTGTTTCAGCTTCTTTACACAGGAGACAAATATCACCCATTAGGTTTATTGTAACTGAGTCGTTGCTAGAACTGTTAAAGTTGCAGACTGCTATACTCAAATATTACACACTCAATCTTTTACAATGCCAGGAATATCAAAACTGCGTACAAAACATAAACAAAACGATAATAAATAACAAAACGAAAGTATGTGGCAGATGCAAAAAAAAACCAAAGACCTTTTGGTAACTGGTAACATATTTCTCGGACCAAGCAGAATGCCATCCTCCTGGCTCAAGAGGACCAACACTTTTCTAGCTATTTGACAAAATCTTAGCTGTACATATCCCTAATCGAGACGCCCAAATGCCTGCATACAGAAACAGTACTTGTTTCTTCACCAAAATCAACAGCGCTCCATACATTCAGCCCGAAATAAGATAAATTAAAATACGTTTTCGCAGTATGGCACGATATGTGCTGTAAAAAAAACATAAGACTTAACCTGAAATCATCCTTAATATCATACCTCAAACTGGAACCCAGACTCTCTGGTTACGCGCTGGTGAAATTTCAATTTCTCTTTATTTTGTTTACTTCTTTCACTCGAACCCTCGCAATTAAAATTTGATAAATGTGATTAACGCTAAAGTACTTGTTTAATTGATAATTAATTCTAAATACCATATTGATTTTTTAAGAGCAAAGGGTTAGACTTTCCTTTTATGTTTTTATCGTATTATTCCACCTATATTGCCCATTTAAGGGGTTTTTTATACTCGTTGTCACGTTATAATCATACTTATTAACGTTAAGTGGTTTGATTTTTTTTTCTATTTATCCTTTGTTCACCATTTACCAAGTAGATTTAACCGTGCACTGCCTGAAAATATTTTTATGTCTTAGTTTACATAAGTTTTAAATATTATAACTGATTACAAAAGCTTTTTAAACAAGGCTGCCATTGAAATAATAAACAATAACACCTACTACAATAGGTCATAACCGTTAACCTGCAGTTATAAAAAACGAATCAATATTGTAATCTTCTTAATCTTTATGATTTCATACCCGTTTTATTTGTTTCATATCGCTTATATTAGCTTGTTGTAAATAAAACCTTAAAACTACAATATGCTCACGGCGTTTTTGTTGTATGTCAGTGCATGGTAACTACTCGGCCTGGTCCAATTGGAGCGCTTGTTCTGCGTCATGTGGAGAGGGGACAACAAGCAGATATCGGACGTGTGATAATCCCACTCCTACACACGGCGGCAACGACTGCAGCGCTATCGGCGCACGCATTGAGACTCAAAAGTGTACAATGGAAGATTGTGTTGGTTAGTAATCGCTTAAATCTCTTAATTTATCCACAAATAGACTGCGGGGTAGTTTAGAAGCAGTGAAGGGGAATGATGTAGAACTTAGTGCAATGGGATGTAGAACCTAGTGCAATGGGATGTAGAACTTAGTGCAATGGGATGTAGAACTTAGTGCAATGGGATGTAGAACTTAGTGCAATGGGATGCAGAACTTAGTGCAATGAGAAACCTTTAACAATGTATCTTTGTAATTTTTTTGAGTGTTTTGACTATCTTACCATTCCTGAGAAGCGCAACTTTAAAATAGCAAGTAACATTTTATTAAAGCTCAACAAACTCACACAAAACACCATTTGCTGGAAATCTGTTCAAGCATTAGCTAATTTCATATTTTTTCAATGGCTGAATCTAAAAAGCAAGATTATTAATGTAAATATGCTTTACGATTACAACTGTATTCACCATGCACAAAACTAATGAATTAAACTGAACGAACTAACGGTACTCAATCTGACCAGTAAGAAAACGCCTCTTCGGTGTAATAAACAATACTGACTAATTAATTTGACCATCAACCGGCAATTTTGATATAATTTTATCATTTATTAATGATATTTTTGATTACTACAATATGTTATAAAATGCAACTGATACGATAGTTTAAGGTGTCACAAGCCATAAGCACAAATTGTCGATATGTCATTTACTTTGGCAAGCAACAATCTCTGTAAGGAATGATAGTTTCAATGTGACATTAAAACTTGGAGAGCAACAGGCCTTTTTTTGCAAGTAACCCAAAGAATGGCTTCGTTTATATTTTTAGAAACGTCTTATAGCTTTATCCCTTACCTGTCAAACTATCGTCGTCATAACTACCTAACCCTTAGACACAGATGTCACAAATTGCGCTTGTGAAGTGATTTTTGACCTGATATTTAAACTATTTTCTCATCTTAGTTGACGGTTCGTTCAGTGATTGGAATAGCTGGAGTACTTGCAGCAAAACATGTGGTAAAGGCATAAAGAAGAGAGTAAGATTTTGCACTAACCCTCTACCTCAGAATGGCGGTAAAAACTGCTCTGAGCGCAACCTGGGCCCAAGTGAAGATTTCAAACATTGCTTTGAGAGATCTTGTCCTTGTAAGTGTGACAACTATAATTCTAACCTTTGACTTCACTAAGTTTCACGAAAAAAATATTGGTTAAGTTAATGATAAGAATAAATAGCGTATATGAAATATCAGAAGTTGATCTAGGATGCTCTTTACTTACGTTCGATGAAGGAGAACGCATTTTAATCTTGCCGTTTGTAATGGGCTCAAGCTTGATTCTAACAGAGCTTTTTGGTAAGTACAATCGGCCGGCCAGTAAATGCCTCAACTTCGTGTTGCCATGGTAGTTTGGTGGTTAATATTGACCAGCAATGTATTTAAGTCTGTGTAGATGTGCTCGAGTCGAGTTTAAAACTGTAAAGAGCACAAACCACCCTAACTCAACTCCACGGTTTGGCCAGAACCTACACGCATGCTCACAACCGGCTTCACCCGAGTAACCACAAAGAAATCAACTGGAGCAACCGTGGACGGGTGTTTTGTCCTTGTTAGGACTCATCAGCACAGTATAGCAATTCAGCCACAAGCAATGAGCTGCAAGAGTGACTTCAGAGAACTGCTTTAAGGCTTAGCTCTCACCGCATGCATGTGGGAGCTTGGTTGGGGTATGCCAACATTCTACATGTCGGTCAAAACTTTAATTGTATCGGGGAAATGTCAGAATTTGTTTTTGTATCAATATTTTTGCAATGTGTTTTACTTTCATAAAGAAGAAAATATAACAAGAAATTGATTTCTTTTTGGGAGGAAAACTATTACATAAACACAATAAAAGGCGCTTTTTAAGGGCGTGTGGCTATTGCAAGTAAATATGGATTGTGAAGAAATTAATGTTTAAGAAAATCTTTTGAATCTATTGTAAAACGCTTTTTACACTCACATCACCTATTTAGGTTGGGGATTGGGACCGTCTATTGATGTAATAGTTACTAAAATAATATTTCATCTCAAAAAAGACAATTTCTTACTGTTGCTTTTATTTAAACAGCCTTGAATTAGTACTCGCTAAAGATATTTTTAAAAAAATATTTCGAATGATAACACTCTGAAAGGCACATGTGGTTTGAATTGGTAAAATAATCTCTTGTAGCTATCGGCTGACAGTTGACGAACATTGTTTCGAAATTATGTAGGCTTCCTGTGTTATTTGGTGACTTACCTTGGCTTCCTGTTGTGGTGTTACACAGCAAAAAAAACTTCTGAGTGGAGCAAAGCTTGTTACACAGGCAGCCCCAGCTATCTTTGTATAAGAACAGATCAGTTAATAGCTTGTTGTAAGACTTGTTATGAAAAAAAATGTCGTTTTTTTTGAAATTGTGAAAATTCATACACAATTTATACTTTTCTTACTTCCGTATTTTGAAGTGTGATTTCTCTAATCAAAATCGAACCCTCATTGCTTTTATGCAGTACGGGATACAACATTCCTTTATTCGGCAGCAAAGCTAAGATAACTCACTGCAAATATTTTCAAATTTTATTAATGTCGATACACATATCATTTCTGTAGTGGACGGAGGTTACAACGATTGGTCGGCCTGGAGCACGTGTTCTGTTACGTGTGGGGGTGGAGTGAAAAACCGTTTCCGGAAATGTGTCAACCCCCCTGCTATGCACGGGGGTAAAGATTGTTCAGGGATTGGTCCCGCCACAGAAACAGGTCAATGCCATGACGAACCATGTCCAGGTAAGAAGGCTTACTGCGTGTAATCATTGAAACTATACCTCGAATACAAGAGGAAAACTTGATATATCTTTTTTGTTGCAAAACATTCACAATATTATTACCACCCATAAAGATGAATCATGAAATGTGTAAAGGTATGAATGATCGTCATGGTTTTTACTCACTCAGTTAATTGAGGCGCTTTATAGGCATTGTTGTTCTTTCAGTTTTCTTTTTTTCAATGACTTGAATTACGTACTTAACCGCAACTGTCATTCACTACGTCATTGTTTACACCGCGGTACGAACTCAGTCTCAATAATTATAACCGTGACGATCATTTATAACGTCACTGTTTACACCGCGGTACGAACTCAGTCTCAATAATTATAATTGTGACGATCATTGATAACGTCATTGTTTACACCGCGGTACGAACTCAGTCTCAATAATTATAACGGTGACGATCATTGATAACGTCATTGTTTACACCGCGGTACGAACTCAGTCTCAATAATTATAACCGTGACGATCATTCATAACGTCATTGTTTACACCGCGTTACAAACTCAGTCTCAATAACTATAACCGTGATGATCATTCATAACGTCATTGTTTCACATTGCGCTACTAACTCAGTCTTAATAATTATAACCGTGACGATCATTCATAACATCATTGTTTCACATTGCGCTACTAACTCAGTCTTAATAATTATAATCGTGACGATCATTCATAAAGTCATTGTTTCACATTGCGCTACAAACTCAGTATTAACAATTATAACGGTGACGATCATTCACTACGTCATTGTTTACACCGCGGTACAGACTCGATCTCAATAATTATAACCGTGACGATCATTCATAACGTCGTTGTTTCACATTGCGCTACTAACTCAGTCTCCATAAAACTTCAACATTTCCCCGTTTGCTCAAAGTAGAAGTATGGTAATGGCTATTTTAATCTTCACACCTTCAAATTATGTCAATCGAATCGAGGTGATTTATTTCTCTTATTTTGATTTATACTTATGTGTATTGGCCGCCCCTTAAACGTTGCCAGAGTGAACTGATTATTTCTATCATAATAAATCGGTTGAAAGCTATTACATAATCGTGTACGATCAATACACTTGCCAGCGTTGGATCAGACGATCGTGATCAGTTGGAAAAAAAATTGAAATAAAATATGTTTGTCAAAAAGACTCGCAAAGACTGACCTTACAACGTGAGAAAAGTTAATTGGGCCGTTTGAGCAATGTTTTGACTGGCCATTACCAGTCTTCATCAGGTTTTATTATTAGGACAAGTTCTGTTACAGCTTTATACATGTTCAAAAAATAACGGACGGAAATTACAAACATTTGTAGATAGTGAAACGGAAGATAAATAATGCCAGATAAGATTTAATAAAAATACATTTACAGCTTTAAAATAATTGGATTATTGTTCATGATGTTTGTTGATATCAAAAGGTTCAACTGTTTTAGCTTTTTGAATATAATTTGCTTCACAAACTTTCCTCACAGAATCGCGTTTAGATTTAACACTTTCAAGTAAAAGAAGAAGCATATCTTTGAGGGAATGATTATTGCCAAGAAAATGTTCAGAAATTGCCGTATGAATATAGCTGCCATTTCGATCATCTTTACCGCAAAGACAAATGAATATTGATAGTTTTTAAATCACCTAATGTGCGTCAAAAAGTATTTATAACACGTAACTTAAACAATTCAGGTACGAAACTTTCATGGCCATAACATTTTAGTTGAAGGAGATGATAGTTCGATTGTTAGTATTTTGTCAGAGCAGCAACATCAATGAGTAGGGTAAACGCAAACTTTGATTTGTTTAATAAACTATTTGCCATGAATAATTTTCTCCGTAGAGAAGTTCACAGCTAAACATTTTTCTCTCGTAACAGTGAATGGTAATTATGGTGCCTGGAGTCTGTGGAGTGAGTGTGACAAGTCTTGCGGCCAGGGGAAGAGACTGAGGTCTCGTTCATGTACCAACCCCAGTCCCCAGTTCGGAGGGTCGGATTGCAGTATCCTGGGTCCAAAGTTGGAAGTTCAGGCTTGCTATTTGCCTGTCTGTCCTGGTGAGTTGAACAGAATGTGAATTCTGTATGTGATGTAACCACAATGCAACAGGGTTTTTGCCATCTAGCTGGAATATTGAAGAAAATTCCCAACGCTGAAGAGAAAGATGTATAATTCTTAAATTCCGTCTCTAACAATAAATTAGATAGAAATAGAAGATAAATATATAAGAACTGAAAAGCCTTTTGACCTTTTTGACCACTTTTTTTTTCGATAAACTAATGAATCTTTGGCTTTCCTTTATTCAACTTCAAAAAAAGTAATTACAAGCTGGTATAGAGCAGTTTCAACCACCCAATTACTTTAAATAGCTGTAGATTCGTTTTATACAGTCTTAGCTTTGTTTTGTTGTTAGATATCAAAAGTACTAGTGAGAGAGAGCAAGAACTCACACTTTCAACAATACGCACAGTTGTAAGTAGTGTAAAACTGCATTGCCATTTAGGAATATTTAACTTCATAGTGAGGCTAACACTGTACAAATTTTGAATACGTTGTAACTGTTGTCTACGGCAACTGCAAAATCTAAAATGGTCTATTAACCAACTGTTACAAATATAGACGATAAGGGCTATTTACTGTCGGCATTAATAGGACATTTTTAATAGTACTCTTCAATACTTCCTTTTGATATGAGATGTTTTGATTGAGTCCAATGCAAACGCTTAGACGGCGAATTGTTGACATTGTTTTTAGTGCATGGCAACTACAGTGAGTGGTCGTTATGGAGTCCATGTTCAGTCACGTGTGGTGTTGGGGTTGTCAAGCGAACAAGATTCTGCACGAACCCCCAGCCATCCTACGGAGGAAAGGACTGTAGCGCTCTGGGACCTAGTCAGGAGAGGAAGAGTTGTGAGCTGATCGAGTGTAGAGGTACGGAATAACTGTTTTTCTATCCAAAAGACAATACTATTAAATATATTTTGATTTGCCACAGGTTTTTGGTACTGCATGAAATGTCTACCGACATAATTTTCTCACTATTGTAATTTTAAATCATTTATTCATGGTTTCTATTAAGGTTGATGTATTTATTTATACTTAATAGGAAAGTTTTGGTTGTATTACGGTCCAAATTAAAATAAAAAATTTTCAGTGCCTCGTACAACATTGTTATTCATGAGAAGAGTTTTTCCGCCCTTTACCAACTTAGACATTGTTCTAAAATCCGAAATGGTTTTAGTAGTTGTTTTATCACATATATGATACACAATTGCCGTTGCCCTTCAGTAGCATATTCTGCTGCGTAAAAGTATTATTTGAGTAAGGACTTGATATGTTACGTTGCATCATTTTTACAGAACATAATTGGTCGGAAATTCGAGCCCTATTGTTTAATGAAGCATTCCTGCACCATCTTACGTTTTCAAAAACAAAAAGTAATCGATAACTTAGAGCACAGTAGATAACAATGAAGTTTTAGTTAAGAACTATAGCTGTAACATGCAGAGTCAAATTACATGTTATTTTATGCAAAGGGTTTCACGAAATTTGTGTTTTTCTCACTGTGCAGCTAACTGCACATGCGGTAGATGGACACGGTGGACAGATTGCACCAAGTCTTGTGGAGGAGGAATCCAGACTCGAGAAAGGCAATGTAGCCCGCCCAAGTTTAGCAACATATCGTGCCAACAGGAAATGAAAGAGTCGCAGTTGTGTAATACGGATATCTGCCCTAGTACGTAGTCATGATATTTTTGGTTTATTTTAGAAGCAGATGCATATGTATAGTCAAGAATTTTCTCCAAACCCCAAAACGACATAAAAAAAAACAAAGCATCGCAGACACAGTATATGTTATAAGTATTTTATGTAACAAAACGGCTAACTATTGTCTTTTTGTATATAATTGGTTCTTTTTAAAGGAGATTAGTTGACTTGATACTGGGTTTTATTGAGTCAGTCAATAGACAACAAAGCTTATTATTATAAACAATGTACATCTTTTAAACAACTTAATTCCCTTTTTTTCAGGCAAACGAAAATAAATGATAATAATAATAATTTTTATTGTGGAAACTTTGTTACTTTACAGGTGATTTTCACAAAGGTCCTACATATGTGTAAAAAAATTAATCTACTATGCACAATAAAAACTATAAAGACATAACTATAATAAAACATGGTTAAATATAAAAATAGAAACGAACTTAAAACTATTTCAAATGGAAAAAAGAATTCTAAGTTAAAATTAAAACAAATTTCTTTCTGAAAATTGCTTATGTGTGTGCATTGCTTTAAAAGAAAGAAATGTAAATCTCCAGAGTAAATGTTGCCTTTGTTTTCTTAAGGCAAAGGTATATTTCATTTCGTCGGTTTCGAAACTTGTAAAAGGTTTTGGTTTTCATGAATGTCCATAGAATAATTTGGATAGTACGTGCGTTTTGATTGGTCAGCAAGTTTCGTAGCGTTTTTTTCATAGCATGAAGCACGAACATCACATGAACAGTATGACTGTATCCAAGTTGTAAGAATTTACAGTTTCATAAAAGAAATTGTACCATACACACGTGCCTTGCGATGGAAAATAGTAGTTTTATAAAGAAATAAAACACGTTCTTCGTTCCTTTACAGTCTGGTGAAAACCTCGGCAAAGTTTGTGACTTCTCGAGCATGTGAAACCCCTCGACTGCGTCCCAAATGTTCGCCTTGGTTTAACCAAGCCATGAAGGCACGGAAAACTTGATTTATTTCTTAATTTGAATATTCAACAACCTATCGTTATGATATCTAAAGTATATAATGTTTTCTTTTAAACTATCACTGATCTTCATGTTTTGTATCACTCAGTCGACGGAAAGTTCAGTGATTGGTCACCTTGGAGCTCGTGTTCTGTCACTTGTGGCGTTGGAACAAAGAACAGAACAAGAACATGCACCGCTCCTTCGCCCTACTATGGCGGAAAAACGTGTACCGAGCAAGAACTTGGGCCGGAAAAGGAAACGTCAGTGTGCTATCTTGCTCCATGTCCTAGTAAGAAATACTTCTGCCCATTGAATTCGTGCTACACGTAAACTGGATGTAACTCTCGTTTCTGTTACCAACGTAACTGACAATATTTTTAAAAGTTAACTTTGTTCTAAAACATTTAAAATTGTCGCTCTTTATACCTCCGATGTTTAAACTGTAACTCATCAGCTTCACTTTTTAGTCAAAAACAGTTTTTTAAAGATTTTTGTATTAATATGTTAACCTGGCAACACTATAAACTATGATTGCGATTTTGAGACGACAATAGTACAAAATGTTGGTGTCTCAAAATAAAAGAAAGCGCTTACTAAATTGCGATACTTAAAAAGCGTGACGCGTAAAAGTTTATTTCGGTATTGATCATAAAAATATCAAAACTGAACTTTGTAACGTAGGCATTGTTTCAATTCCGTTGTTCACAGCCTAATATTCACATGTATCAGTCAGTTCAAGCGTCTTCTTACCTTCACTTTTCTTCGTCGTAGTACGCTAACTTCTTACGTGACAAAATTTTGCTTGCGTTTTGATTTAGTTAACGGAGGTTATACAGAGTGGTCTGACTGGGAACCGTGTTCGGCTTCGTGTGATAAGGGATTCAAAGTCCGCAGGAGACTGTGCACTAACCCTGAGCCCGCATATGGCGGCCTGTCATGTGATCACCTTGGCGATCCACAAGAAAGCGTCGAGTGTTATGTAGCAAACTGTCCAGGTGAGTGCGTGCAGCTACTGCTATTGTTCATTACGTTACGTCATATGTGGCGAAGGAAAACGTAGCTTGATCCAAGGAATGGCATACAACGTTAAAGGCAACAGTGTTCACATCAAAGGAAAAGATATTTTTAACAATAAAACTATGACAAGATAGTTTAAAGTAAAGCACTGTTGTTTTCTTGCTACTGTGAAAAAACTGCACTTTGGCAAATTGGAATCAAAAAAATCTACCATTTTGAATTTCTCATCACACACGTGCGCTGTTATTGGTTAAATAACTGTGGTTTATTATGTCGGTAAACCCACAGCAGGAAGTTGGAAAGTAAAAAAGCTATAGTGTCCCTGTTTTGTTTCTAAAAATTGACCGCTAAACATAATGTCCTTTGATAATTTAATTCATTGGCAAGAGAGGGAGGCTCTGAGAATGTAGCTGATTTCACCAATGACATAACAAAGAAAAAGAAACGATTTGCAGAAATGTAAACTGAATAAGTAGACAGAATTATAAGCAAAATAAAACCCAAACGGTAATACAAAGGGCCGTAGGTGTTTTTCATGTTTTTTGAGACAAAATATGTATAATTTCATTCAAACGTACCAGCAATAAAATAGTCTTCATAAAAAAGCAGTGCAGCGGTAACGGAGTAGCCTCTAAAGTCATTACATCCTACTATTTATTCAGCGACTTCGCAATTTAAATGTAGCAATATCCTTTTCGTGGCACTTGTATTTATTTGATTGATTGACGCAATTCTGTTTGAACATTCAGATGAGATTTGCTTTGTACAATCGTTTTGATTGGGTTTTTCGCTTGATTTTACGAATCACTGGACAATTTAAATTTTGATCGAATACAAAGAAATTGCTTGCATTAGGTTGGTGTTTATTTAATAGTTATTTCATAAACGCAATAAAACATCCTTTTCTGAGTTTACCGATATAATAAACCACACGTGATGTTGGAGGAGCGCGGCTAGGGATTTACAAACTTTTATCGTGTTCTTCCAACATCCCGCGTGGTTTATTATGCCCTAAAGTTTTATTGCTTAAGTAATAAATGTACATAAACATTTTAATAAGAACTTGGTTATTAAATGCGTCTTTTCTAAAGAATTTCCTTAAAAGTTATTTTTTTGTGAGTACCACAGTGCTGACTTAATTCTTTCCCTGTAGTTGATGGCAAGTACACTCCTTGGACACCGTGGTCAGCTTGTACAGTTTCTTGTGGTTGGGGAATACAGACTCGTAAGCGTTCCTGCACTAAACCCGAGCCTCAACATGGCGGACGAGATTGCACAGAGCAAGGCGACCCAGAACAATTTAAGACCTGTCAAGTTATTCCTTGTCCAAGTAAGTGGAACTATCTTGTACAATTCAGATTTGCATTAGCTTGAAAGAATGCTAAATGAAACATATATCAATGTATGTTGTTCAGTAGTATGTTATAAAGAATAAACATTTGTCAGAAAAATTGGTATATAGCCGGAGCGGGAATCGAACCCACGTCTCCCTGTTCTCTAATCAGGAGTGCTAACCACTACACCATCAAAAACCACCTGATTGAACACGCTGTCACTGGTTTAAAATTTACCAAGACAGCCCTAGGACAAAAAGAAATTTTTGTGGATATTAAATGGAATGGCTCAGTATTTTGGAGAAATCAAATTTTTAAGTTCAACGTTTTTGGACCAAAGTGTTTGTTTCTCGAGAAGGGTAGCACTAAAAATCAATCCAGGAGTTTGTGAGCAAATTTAACATAGAAACACAGGCTAAACCCTCTTTTATATATACGTTGCTCAGTTCTGAACTCGTATTCTTGCACTCGGGCTGGTTTTAAATAAAAACATAATTTCTTAGTTTGCAACTGTAGTTTTATGTCGGCACCTCCACGAGTTTAGAATTATATACAGAAATAAGGAGTTTCTTCCAAGCAGGTTTTCGGAAAACAAATGTTTATGAAGAAGTTGTCAGAATCTTCAGAACCTTATTCTTCGCTTTTTAATACCAATTTCTTTACATTGCAATCTTGGAATATGTTTTTCGGTGCTACGAAGGAAATTTGAATTGACGGTTTTCTAATTTGCAATTGCCCCTGACACCAGTGACAGCGTGTTCAATCTGTACAGTCTTAGCCTCAGCGTAATGTCAAATTATCCTAAATGCCAATGCATTTTTACACCACTTACAATTGTTCGTATTGTTGGAGGTGTGACTGCCTTCTCTCTGTCGCAAGTATTTTTGAATGTTTAACAACAAAACGAGGCTAATACTGTATTAGATGAATCTGCAGTCATTTAAATCAGCAGCTACTTGGAATTCGAAACTGGCCTATTGAAATGAAAAGAAGCCTTAGAGTCCCGCAATTGACTAATTCGATATTACGATTTATATAAGCTCGTGAATATTTTGAAATACATACGTATAGCGTATGCCCTTTTGAAATGTCGTGAATCACACAATATTCAGCGTTCCTGATCACATCTTGCGGAGTTACCTGGTCAAGTTATTTAGGAGAACTCTTTAAGAGTTTCATGCAAGGGCCCTAACTGGATAGTTCCTTGTAGTACTCCAAAATAACTCATCTAATCACATATGCTGTTTGAGTTAGCTCATGTTAACCAGTACTATTTTGAGAAATACCTTGAGTGTGCTCAATGTGAACTGGGTCTTATTCTAATGGTGAGGGTTTTTTTAGTGCATGGAAACTTCACAACCTGGTCGGCCTGGGGCGCATGCTCGTCTTCTTGTGGATCAGGATTGAAAAAGAGAACACGCACGTGCAACAACCCCAAACCTGAGAACGGTGGGCTAACTTGTGAGGAGAGGAAACTGGGTCCTAACACTGAGGTCGACAGCTGTTACTTAAAAAACTGTCCAGGTGTGATAAATTAGACTAGTATGGCAATAAAGCTATTGGAGACTAGCTCCATAGCTCAGCAGGCTTCTCAAATGGTTTAGTTGTTAATCCTTATTAGTGTTAACATTGTTATTAGCGGTTTCATCTTGGATTTTTCTATTTGGCGACGTAAATAACTTCTAAAGCTTGCTTAGTGATGTGAAAAATAATGGAATTTACTCTCCAATCCTATTTCCCATTGCATATTATTTCATTCCATAAAGCAGGTGATGTGCATGAGATTTTACAAGCGCGAAATAACATTAGTTGAGATGCGTCGTGTTTTTTTATCTTTGCTTCAAAGAGTTGTTCTTTTTCCCGTAAAACTAAGAAATTCTGACTGCTGCATTCGCTTCTGTTGCAAAACAGTTTTTCATTTCTGTTTTAAAGTTTTTTTTTTTGTTATCGTTTCAGTTGATGGAAACTGGGGAGCCTGGACAGACTTCTCAGTTTGTTCCACTGCCTGTGGGCCTGGGGTGAAAGAACGTAAGAGATCGTGTGACAGTCCCGCACCCAAGGATGGAGGACGAGATTGTGAAGGTGTAGCCAAGCAAGTCACCGCTTGCAGCTATAGACCTTGTCCAGGTAAAACAATTTAAAAGTTCGGAGTTAAACTTTCTGTTCCAAAGATAATTTAATACAAATTCTTTTTACGGCGATTTGCCATTTTTGAAAAAAAAATCTTGTTTATAAAGTCAAGTTTATCAAATCTTTGGTTATCTTTGTATTAAACTTAAAGGTTTAACTGCAAACGTTTTGGTGCAAAGAGGAATTTTTTATTTGATGTACCACCTCTAATAAGATCATGTTCTATCGCTCCCCAAAGTTACCTAAACAGGAACTGTTGTGAGAATAGCGATGGATTTCAAAGTATACTTTAATTCAGATTCAAGTTGCGTGGATACTTATTAAAGTAATATTTGTTTCACTCGAGGATGCCTTTATCACTTTTTAATTTTGTTTCGTAATTTTTTTTAAATGTTTTGTAGTAATATTGTTTGTCTTTAATAAACTAATGTAATATTGGCATTTTTTTTTGTCCAGTAAATGGTAACTTTTCTATCTGGTCTGTATGGTCAAAGTGCTCGAAACCCTGTGGCTACGGAATATCCTCAAGATGGAGGGTTTGCTCATCTCCTCCTCCTCAATTTGGTGGTAGCGACTGTCTGTACTTGGGTCCAGATACCGAGTCAAAGTTTTGTAATTTTGAACCATGCACTGGTAAGCTGTTTTAACTTTAGGGAACAAGATACTTTTTATTTCATTTAACCTAAGTTTTATTTTATTAATCATTGTTAGATCTGGTCAAGTTATTGAAGATTTAAAGCTTTAAAATTCATATACTTCACATAAAAAGCAATGCGAGACGTCCTTAATCCACTAAAGGATGTTCTTTGTACTGTACGACAAGCTTCGGTGTGTAACTGCAAGTTTTCGTACGAGTTCTAAAAATTCTGGAAATTATATCAAATATTAATTATGTGAAAAGTTCCAGAACACTATTTTCAAAAATCATTAAGTTATCAGTATTGTTTTATTTTATCTTTTTTATGTTAAATGTGGTAATATTTTTTTTATTAATCTTTTAATACCGAGATACTTGAAGAAACATAGTTACTGCCGCCTTAATTTGGTTTGGAGAAGTTTGTTGTTTCAGTTTCTATAACGTGATAAGTTTAGATTGTATTTTAAAATAATTTACCTCTAGGCAGTCCTGAAAAAATTTAAAAAACGCCCTGAAAAACACCTGGAGTTTTGAATTTAGGAAATTATGAATTTTTGAAGCTGTACTAACGATTAGAATAGCCCTTAAGTTATTTCAGGTGTCATCCACTATCCAACTTTCCAGAATTCGTCCTCTAAATAATTGTTACTTTTCTTTTATCTATCAATCTAAGTGGAAATGAATTAATGTTGTTGAACTTTGCAACATTATTATTCACCTTGCGCTCTATAGACAACGAGCATGAAATTCGTATGAGCATTGCGACTTAGAGCGAGTATGATATCTGACAGTTCTTTCTTTAATACTAAGTGTGATTTTTATGCTGATCGCTAACACATTATATATTATGTTTTATTCAAGCGCATTAGATCATTTTTGTATGTGTTCTACGCTATATAAATATTAATCATTATTTAATGGTGAAGCGATGAAAATTTAATAATGTAAAGTGTGTAACAAAGTCTTTTCCGTCTCTGACAGCGGATGGAAATTGGGGAGAGTGGTCTGGGTGGAGCGGCTGCTCAGCAGCATGTGGTGCTGGAACGCGCAAGCGCACAAGAATATGCAACAACCCAGCTCCCACAAAGGGTGGTCGCAACTGCACTGGTGAAGACACGCAATCTTTGTACTGCAACGATCGTCCCTGCTGTAAGTAGCAGCATCCTTTTTTGTTGAATCTCGTTCATTGTTTTACCAAGAATGATTTGCATACTATTGACCACAGCACAATGATGATCATGCAAGAAAGCTCGATGAGGCATCATCTTTTCATTCAAAATCTGACTTTTTTATTCTTTCTGTGTCTCGTGTCTTCATAATAAGCTGGCACTGCAATATAAGAGTCTTAGTTAATCATGGGTCTGTTCCTTTGCCTTAGAGCACTTCTGCGTTTGCTAGAACGTCTTGAATCACTTTATAGAATTGTTTGTTGTCCATCAGTAATGGTAACCATTTTGGAACTGCTTATGACTTTCAGTTTGATTGGATCCTAACAAAACGTTCTCTTTGAAAGGGGAAAAAATGCTTTCCCAATGGATTTCATTCACTAATGGTAGTTGACCTTCGTCTTGTGCAATCCCAAATCACATCTTTGACACCGAATAAAAAGTTCGTTCTGCACTCGTTTAGTTGTCGAAATACATACTCGTTCATGTCAAAATACATACCAAATATCTAATAAGTTAGAGTCAAACCTCGATTGTTTGGACTCATTGGAACTTCGGTAAAAAGTCTGGATAATCGAGCGTCTGGATAATCGAAAAAATGAATATTGATATACTTTTTGTTCAGATATCACCATAGCACTCTAAAATGTTCAAGCATGCTTGTTTGCTTCAAAAACGTCTCGTCGCGCTTCCGAACAGACTATACGCTGTTTTAACAGTCTTTTAGAAGTATTTAATTGGTCTATTTGCAACTAATTAACAATTAGATTATTCGCTCTCGATTTCTATGAGGTGATAGTTGATTCGGCCTTCGGCCTCATCAACTATCACCCCATAGAAATTTCGAGCTCATAATCTAATTGTTAATTAGTATTAACCTAGCAGGTGAATAGCACTTTCCGCGCGCTCTAATTGGTTCATCAAACACCGGATATCTTGCTTCGCGTCTCGGTAAATATCCACCACTATTCACCTCCTCTTTGGGGGATATTTGTTAACTAGTAATTGATTTTTAGGTGGAAATCAAAATTTCAGGAAGCGCCAGTGCTGAAAATAGAAAATCGGCTTACATGGTATTGTTTCTTTGAAAATAAATTGTATTTTTATTCCATTATTTTGCTAAATATAGAAAAACATTGTCAATTGTTATCTTAGAATGTCTTTAGTGTAGATTTTTAAAGTCACTTACCCTACCGTGGTCATGGTAACAAAAGCCCACCAGAAGCCTTCCATTGCACCCTTACTGAACTCAACAGGAAATTGTTCCGAGTTCCAAGCAGTGTCCTGTGAATATTTAATAAACATTAAGGATATATTTGCCAAAATATTCTTAGTTTTAAAAACAATTATATACTCGTAAAATGTAAACCATTAAGCTTGTTTGCAGCCTTATTTAAGAAATGTGTTTCCTACGTCTAAAGCTAAAACTCATTCTGCTTTTCTCATCGTTTTGCTTTCGGTTTTGTAAGATTGAAAGGGTTTTGTTAAAAGAAAAAACAACGCAAAACCTACCAAGTTCTTAACTTGTCGCCGTTGTTGTGCTTTGTTTTATTTGTTGTCAGTTATTCTATTACCACAGATGCTAACTCGCAATTTTCAGGATGATGCCCGATCACCCGGCCCGCTTTTAATGGAGAACCTTGCGTTTATTTAGTACAGGGAAAAATGACATGCCACAAAAAAATGCACGGTTCAAACGATATTCAAACTGATGAACATCGGACAATAAGCCCTCTGAAAAAATCTGTAATTGATTTTCTGCTAAAATTCACAACATGGCAAAATCTCCCGGGTTTTTTTTACTTTTTTTTTGACGTACAGAGATTAGCATAAACATAGAAAAGGGGCTCGACGTTGTGGTATCATGAAGACTGAAGTTGCAATTCATAAAATGTCTCTTGATACTTAAGGTTTGTAAGAATTATAGTTTTACATGAAACTGAAACTCTAAGACGTGGTTTAAGTTTGCCACTAACTAGTTTCTTCATCAGTTAGGCAATGACAATCATATGTCTTAGTGTTCCGCATCAGAAACACTTGAAAGTAATCTTGTTAAGGTCTTGCAATGATTACTAAACAATTTGGAATTAATCAAAAGTATCCTGTAGATGCTCGAGGAGTGATTTCATTTAGTCTCACACATTGATTTCGCCCACAAAAATCGTCAGTTTTAGGGTTTTTTTCGAGACCGCTTTCCCCCTCTCCCATCCACCCTTGGAAACGTTAAACATATCTATCGATATTTTGGTGCTCTGAAAACATTGTAGAAGTCTTTTTAAAGGTTAACAGAGAATACCTTTAACAACTTTATTCCATTACAGTCAGTTTTATCAGTAAAGATTTGATTCCGCTCAAACTTCATCCATTCTTCATTACAATAAGTAACAAAACATTGAACACTTTTGGAGATGATAGATTTATAGAAAAGGTAAACTTACTCTAAACTTCGGTAACTTATAGTAACCTGACCAGGGGGGTATTGTCAGAGGTTTCTGGGTGGGTATGTGCAGCTGAGAGCCTTGAACACTTGGCCTATACTATTGCTAATTTAGCTGAATTTTTCCACCCTACTCTAAAATGAACTACCTAATTACCCAGTTTATTTTTAGATTTTGAGTGACAATTCAAATCTTTAATTAGCTTGTCAGTTTCGAGAAAAAATGGAACCCAGTTTTAAGGTGGTGTTACACGAAACGACTTGCAACGCAGATTTCTCGAGCAACGCTATGGCACGAAAGATCGTTGTCGTGAAACGTAGTGCCGAAGGCAATTTTTCGTGCAATACTTCACTCTGCAACACGTTGCAAGTTTTTGGTATGTTGTCAAAAACATGCAACACAAAATAAAGAATTTTCATCAAATCGATGCTTGTAACAGGTCTATCGCCGATTCGATGCGCAACTTTGCTCATGAAAGTGAGGCTTCTTTATTAACAACCAAAATGGCGACTGCTGTTCAAGACTAAGTAGTTATTTCTTCTCCTGTCTCCTTCTCAACCAATTCCTCGTCCAAACATTTCTATTCTACTTGGTTTATTTTCATCCAAATCAACTAACACAAGTAGAAGTTTGAAATTTTTTCCTTCGACACTTGGACTACAAGTCAAAACCAGGAGCCCATAAGTAGGAGCGAGCAACTTCCATGTTCTAGTGTCGCGGCGTTTTCACGAACCGACTTATTTTTAGTTCAGTTCTCGCGAATTCAGACCAATCACTTGCGCCCTTACTTAATCAATGATGTCACCGGATGTTTGTATGAATTGTCTAATTCCATCGGTTGCATAAGGGGTTGTTCCCGTTAAACATGTCACCAAAGATCGAAACTGAAAAATGGCGGAAAATCGGCGTTGCAAGTTGCCTTGTGTAATTCCACCTTAGAACGATAGAAAACACTAAACAACCCAACGAAACTCCACGGTTTGGCCAGAACATATACGCCTGCGCACAACCGGCTTTAAGCTCCCACGTACGTGCGGTGCTCGATAGAGTGCAGATGAGTCCTAACAAAGTTGTTTCAGTTACTTGCATTATAGATACTCGAGTGAATCCGGCGCATGCGTGTAGGTTCTGGCTAAACCGTGGTGTTATAAAGTTGGGGTGATTTGTGGTTTCTACCTATTCAAGAGCCAAGCGCTCTGACTGAAATACAATTGAACTGTCAAACAATTTCAATGGAGATCTTGGAAATTTATAATAATCTGGATTCAGCAAAAATTCAAGCTTAGCAATAAGATATACTCTTTTCTTAAAATGTTTACTCTCTTTTCAAATACTACTTTTTGAGATAGAGAAGAGGTTTACTAAAAACTTACATTACAGTCCGTATAGGCTGAACTGCGTAATCTGTTTAAGACATATACTATTTATAAGATTATAGAGATATCAAATTTTAAACATTAAAATGCACTATTAAAATTTACAGTAAAATTTAATTAAATTAATATAAAAATTAGATTGCTAAATATTTAATCGTTAGCTTTCGTAGCCAAGGGTAAAAATTTACCGTAAAAACGTGGTTAAAACCATGGTAAAAACGCCCATA
>JAOBAY020016181.1:0-14905 GCA_025331085.2 Zoanthus sociatus | reverse complement strand
AAACGATACGCCAAATAAATACGCAAACAACGATATCCTGGAGGATATTGGATACGGGTCTGTAGAACGACCACGAAGGTAAAACAAAGAATGTCCTAGTACTAGGCTCGGAAAGGCATTTTTGAATTAAAGCAAAAAATGTATACTCATCTTGAAACAAGCGTCCAAACGGGCGGATCTGCTGAATTGCCCAAACGAACCCGAATCCAAGTAGTCTAACGTTTCTCCAAGCTTTTCAAGGAACTGTTGGCAGTGGTCATACTGCTGCTGGTTACCCTTTTTCCTGCAAGTGAAAGACTTCTTCTTCGACCTTTTAACCGCTTCGTCGGTAACTGAAGTGCGCTTCTTTAAAAAACGCTTCGTAAGTTGGCCAAATCTATTATCGATGGATTGTGAAAGACCCTCAAAAGATTGACAAATGGCGTCCTGAATCAAGCTCCCAGTGTCCCAGCCTGATCCAAACTCTAAGTGTAAGCGTGTGTCGTTCAACGTAGAGTTCGACCCGAAGAAAGAATGTATCACATACCACGCAATTTATAGCGTGTAGAATATGCATAACAACAGATAAATAATTACTCAGACTAACACCTATGTGATAACTAGCAATTGTTCAGAACCGTGCAGAAAACAAATATCTGCTAAACTGCGTACCGCAGATATTTTTACATTCTACACAAGTAGTTAGCCTGGGTTACCTCAGCAGTGGCCTGATTTGATGATTGTTACTGGAAGTAATAAAAGGAAATCTTAACCATATTATCAGCGGTTTATAGCAAATGAGACATACGGCATACATTCATCATTTCAAGTTGAAATGGTACTAGAAGTCTGTTTGTAAGTATGAGCACAACACGACAATTAAAAGTCACACGGCACTTTTTGAAGTAACTAGACACAGAAGCGTAAATTTGGCTTTTTTTTTCTTTTTAGCGCATTGGCAGTTTTGTGAAACTGTAAAATCCTGACTAAATGTCAAGTCAGCTATTGCAGTTTCAGCCATGTGTTCACATGGGTCATTGTATGTGCATGCCGGCTTTAGTGGAACTACAATTTGTGGCTGCAAGGACGCAAAAAAAGAACATTTTTAATAACGAAGCTCATTTTCTTAGTCGGGCATTTCTTCGAAAACCTGAGTAACAAGTTACGTTTCCACATTTATTCTGCTGTCGTGCTCAGTTACGAAAGTATGGCATCATATAAAGTAGGTCATAGCAATTTACACTATAAAGTATGCAGTTGATAAAGAAATTACAGTACAAAGAATTTGGTAGAGAGTGAAAATCAGTATGATAATCTCGAAAATTAAGGCTTTTCCCGGCTGATATAAATCATTTCTTTTAATACTAGGCGCACTTCATTGTCTGATTACATCATCATAGTGAGGTGATTGACTAAGAGAAAGGCTTACTGTGGCAACAGACGTGTTTCACTGGATTGTCATTTGTAAGTGATGGTGTCCATAATTGTTTTAATTGATTTAAAAAATCCATATGTTTTTACCTTTTAGCCTTTATTACATAAAATATTTACATATAGTTTTGAAAAACAAAGAAAGTCTTTTGGCGCTCTAGGCGCTCTAACGGCTGCTTAGTTAATACGTACTTAATTAAGAAATGAGCTAGTACGATGTATTCTATTAGCGGCTCCCCAATTTTTTTTTCAGTTGCATTTCGAGGTAAAGTAGAAAAATCAATCACTGGAAACTAGAAACCGAGAGATAGAACTTGATAGGAGTTAAATGATGTACAATACTTTTTTTCCATAAATAGCACCTCTGTGCATGGACGGGTATCAAAGACATACGATACTATTTGTTAAATTATTAGTGCTCTCTTAACATTTCAGAGGACTTGTCCCCCCTATACGCCAATATGTTTGGTTTTCATTACGTTATCGTCTCATCATCTTTGACTTAAGGCTAGTTACAAAAAAAAGAAGACAAATGCTTTTAAAGCATATCTCTCATTAAATGAGCAAGCATTTCGCACAATTTACACAAACTGACAGATCTCTAGCTGTTTAGTAGTCTTCCGCGATCAAACAACTCCGTAAAGCGGATTTGCAGTGATTCTTTCATCGTCGTCCTGTTGACCTACATGGGACTCAAAAGTTGGTTTCTCATCTGAAATAATCTCGCCAGCTTTGTCATAATGGTTTGAGCCTGATAAATGCTTTAAAGTGCCAACTTCCCGCTCTGGAACATCGTACCACACACTTTGAGATAAAGTCTCATCTAGAGATCCCTCAGGAACGGCGTAATCACTATTTACTGCAAATATAAAAGATAAGTTTGTCAAAATTACTCTACATGTTCGATATCTAAAAAAAATTCTCGCCTGCCTGGATACACCATTGTTCTGTGTTCTTGTTTGAGTAAAACACTTCTTTTAACTTTTTCTTAATGTTGTAAATTTGGTATGGCTACTGCTAGTACTGCTCTATTTCTTTAAGAAAAATGATTTTCCCGCCTCAGTGCATTACAAACGTTTCCTCTGAGCTCTCATTTTCCCGCCACACTACAATTTTAGCGCGCATCTTCTTGGTGTTGCAAAATCTGTACCGCCAAAGGGGAGGTGGATAATGTTGGATATATACCAGTTCTAGGTACCGACCCTGAGGGGGATAGTTGTTTTAGTATTTACTAAAACGATGTAGAAAAATCCCCTTTATTTTCAAAGAAACTTTATAAAGTAAATATTTTTTCTATTTTTAGCACGCGCGCTTACTGTCATTTTGACTTCAGCATAAGAAACAACTAATAGTCTAGGATATTGCGAGTTACGGGAGCCAATCAGAACGCGCAAAAATGGATATCGGTTGCTTACTAAATACTAATGCATGTTAGTATAAATCAACTCCATCACGCATCCTGCATTCTGATTGGCTACTCTACTAAAGGTCTATTTGTGATAGCCTACTATTGCTAGTAGAGAAAAGATGGCGGATCATAATAGTAATGTGCCCCGTTTTACTATAATATCAGAGGTTTCATCGATAATTAAATTTGTACATCCTTCTTAACCGGTTTGTAGGTTTACACTAGAACAATTAGACCTCTCATCCTCATGGGCTACGAGGTTGAATAGCATATTCTGCCTAGCCCTCATGGGCTATTGACCCGTAGTCCATTCCTCCTCGAGGTCGAATTGTCATTTATAAATGCATAAACATGCAATAACTTGTTTTGTTCTATTTAAGATTAATCAGCATGTAAACTTACAAAATGACCCGAAATTTTAACTCCCAGGGCCGTAGCTAGCCGTTGTTTGACTTCCATTTAAGCCCAATTTTAAAAGTGTATATCAAATGTTTACAAGGTCCAAATTGTGAATAATTAATAACTGGTCTTTTATTACTAGTTTTATCCTTGGCAGTTCATTCGAATACCTTAATTAATACAGATGAACAGCTGATTCCTTTCCTTTGTGGAAAGCTATGAATTCTTAATAACTTTTCAGCATTTTTTCATATATAAGATTAAAAGTCAATATTATACTTTTCAAAATGAAACATTAAACATGAAACAATGTTAATATCATGAAATAAAGACAAGGAGAACTCGGAAAAAAATCTGAGCCCCAGATGGGATTTGAACCGGCACGACCCTCCGTGATCTAGTCGGATTCTCTAACCACTGAGCTGCTGTAGACTCTATGGTAAGCAAGGGTCGATTTTTGGGTCTCAACTGGAACCGCATCGCGCGGTTACACAGTCAAGCAACGAGTGACGCACATGAACTCACTAACAGTATCACGCTGTCACATTAATGCATATCTCAGAACGTGAGTATATTAAACATGAAATAATATCAATATTAGGAGAACTCGGAAAAAATCCGAGCCTCAGATGGGATTTAAACCCACGACCCTCCGTGATCTATATCAAAATTAAACGTTAATATTATAGCGATGGCTTGCCTTTCGGCTACCAAAAAGATTAATTATTTACAGAAACAGTTGTTGTTAAGCTTCGTGGTTTAATGGCTTAAAGGCTGGCTACACCATCAAAAGGATCGTTCTGTGAAAATCATGCCAAGTTGATAAATAGCAAACTTCACCCCAAACCATTTAATGATTTATCTTTTTAATTGAAACACTAACCACTATTCCACGGCTTGTTATGGATGTTTTGATACGGTCCTTCCACCTTCACACAGTCCCATACAGAATCATAGTCTGGATAGGGACTGGAAGGATTCGGCGTTCCGATGGCTGCTAAGTTTTCTTTGCTTGACATTACTGAATTGTTTTTTTGACTTGGTATTTTCTCGTAAACTGGGGTAGCGTCTGGAGAAAGAATAACTGAAAATTTAAAAACTGATTAAACTAAAACAGAATGAATCCTATTTATTACAGGATGAACTGAACCCTAAAATTGAATTTTATTGTTTCATCATAACTTTATTTTAGGCATACTCACAGAGTAAACCTATACATGTTCTAACAAAAGTACAGGTTAGTTTTAACATTCAGTTCTTCTTTAAATCATATGAAAACATGAACAAAGAAAGTAAGCAGAAGAGATATCTGCGTTGATTATGCACCACAATGACATTCTCAAGACTAAGGCTTTAACTCGTGCAATGTTTCTGAAAGTCGTATAGAACTTAGAAAAGAACTGAGTTTGCAATAAACACTTTACGAAGGTGAATCAAACAATAAAAGCTTTTTATTCGAAAGTCTAGACTAGCTGAACAAATTCCTGTGTTTTGCTACTCCGGTCTATTTTACTTTAACTTAAGCACAAATCTCTCTAATTTGTGCATGCCCGCACTACAGCAGATGTTTTATAGCTCTTTTCCATCGGATGTTTGTTTCCTGATGGTCAAGGGCACTCCATTTCACGTCTTAATTCGTGATATAATACAGCAATAGAGTTCTGGCAGTTTATACTAATTCCTTCAGCTCTTTCGCAAACGGGTTAGTTTAATTTTCTTTTTTCCAGGGAAATGGAGCTACCACTGTCTTTCGCTGAATACTAGGGACCGACGGGACCGTATGCAACAAAAATGGCGACGCCAACGACGACGGCAAAGAACAATGGTAAATACAATCACTGCACGTCAATATGCATCGAGTTGAGCACCTATACGGAGCTGTCGCTACAATTAGAATTAGAACGTGAAAACATCTTCTTTTATAGAGTTGTTTAGACTACGAAGACGCAAAAGCAAAACCTTTCTCAGTATTTGTTAAGCTTATTGGAGAAGAAACCTTTATTCATTTTTCTATTTACAAAGTTTCAAGCAAAGAAACAAAACCCTGATGATCCGCACAAAGAAGCAAAGAGAGAATCAGATATATTAAATGTGATTCGATTGACTTGTACTTTTCGTGAACAACCAATGTTGAATGAGAGACTTATATCTTTGGGTATATATTAGTGATAGTAGACTTGTCGAGTGCATTCAAAACACTCCTACCTTCAGTTTGGACAACACATGATGGTTGCATATTGTTTGGTGAACAAAGCTCGTTCTCTCGTGGCTGCATAAAAGAAAATAAAAATAACCATTAATTTAAGTAGTTAGTGCAAGCCCTCGATATTTTCGCAAAAGCCTGCTGTAGCAGGCACGCACTGCAAGGTACATGAAACTGTTTGTTCAGTATTGTAATTCAGTAACTGATTCGCGCAAAGGTATGCAAACAGTGGAACGTATCTAACTGTTCATGCAAATCTCTTCATGCATATTCAGGTCTATTGCCCGATCACAATTTTTAAGGTTTGTCTAATGATCTGTCAAACGATCTGTTTAATGGTCTGGTCTGTCTAATGGTCTGCCTATTGATCTGTCAAGTGGTCTGAATAACGATTTGTTTAATTGTCTGTCTAATGGTCTGTAAATAGATTTGTAAATTATATACACCGTAGAAAAATGAATAAAAGACTGACGTTTCGGACTAAAATCCTTCTTCTTCGTCTCAACTCACTCCGACGAAGGACTTTAGTCCGAAACGTCAGTCCTTAATTCATTTTATTCATACGGTGTATATAATTTACAAATCTATTTACAACTATTTCTGTAGAAACACCGACGCAGCGTCCCATTTATTACAATTTTGTCTAATGGTCTGTCTAACAAATCTATCTATATAATGGTCTGTCAAATATAGTCTGTCTAACGATCTGTCTAATAATCTGTCTAACAATCTGTCTAATGGTCTATCTAATGGTCTGTCAAATGGTTTGCCTAATGGTCTGTCAAACGATCTGCCTAATAAACTGTCTAACGATCTGTCTAGTAGTCTATCTATAATGGTCTGCCTAATGTTTTGTCTAATGGTAAGTCAAATGTTCTGTTTAATGGTCTTTCTATTTACTGTAAGTGTCTTATGGTCTGTCAAATGACGAGTCTCTTAATTTGTGCTGTAAAATTAAATTTTTAGAGCGACTAGCGTAAGAGATTGAAAATCGAGTGAAATAATAGTTGGTTATAAATGGTATGTACCTCCTTTTTGTCTTGATGCAGCTGCTCGGATAGATCTGTCCGTAGAGAAAATAATTAACAGCTTTAGCAAATATTTACTATTACCCTATAATTCGGAATAGCAATCTGTAATACCGATTCAATTACTTTTGTTGCGGTTCGCCCTAAATTGCAAAACCTTTTTATTGATTCTCCGGCAGAATTCAAATTGGCGCGTCGCCTTTTCCATCACTATCAGAAGAGGAGATTTAGACTGAACCCTTCAAATTTTAAACTTAAAGAGAGCAACAAAGTTTGAAGTTTCGAATTTAGTGGTAGAGTTCCTGCTAAAAATTTAAAGAAAATGTATAGTAATAAGTATATATAAAATGAATTTTTTGTTCAAATATTTTGATAAATGATAACACAGATACTCCCTAAAGGATCGATGACAATAACTTAAGATATATAACTTGATGCTTCGAGCGTGTCGTACGGTTTTTATCCACCAGTACTCAAATATTCTTCGAGGAATATATGTATATTTATTAATTCAGCGCCCCCCAAAAAACATTCAGTGGCTCGTGTTTTCTCCTCTTCCACGAAAAAAAAATACATACTTTATTTAACATCAATTGCGAAGGAAGTGATTGCCTATTCTTCCTATAGCCAGATGGTAATGTTTTTAAAGTCGCTTGACGGCTCAGATCTTGGAGTGAAAGTCAAATATGCAGACGGAGGAAAACCGGAGTACCCGAAGAAAAACCCTCGGATTCAGATTGAGATTAACAAATCTCAGCCCACATGTGGAGCCTAGAACTCGATCCTAGATCGTAGAGGTGGGAGGCGCAACTGCACGATGACCACTACGCCAACCTGACTCCCCTTCTTCTATAAATTTATTTATGTCCAACTTACGTCTTCAATTACAATTCTTTTTTTTTCTTTTTTTTTCGTGCCACTTCCATTAAATTTAAAGTTTTTAAAAAAAATGCAAGAATTACGCTACTTGACTACGCTTTTGAAACCATTCTAAACTATTAAGGCATTCTGACGGCCTTGCCAACAAACGGGTGTAAATTGAAGAGTCGAACTATACTTTTTTTAACATACACGACTCCTTACCTTGATTACCAGACTCGTCATTCTTTCTGTAAAAAAAACCGAACAATTTCTGTAAAGTACGGTTATTAATAATTGATATTATCAATTAATCTTCGGTATAAACAGTTCAAGTACTAGTAATAGGTAAATTGAAAATTTAACGAAAATTGCTTGAAAAGTACAACAAGTTGACGCTTCTGTTAGCCCTTCGTTTAGAATAACTAGTTGAATCGCCTCAGAAAAAAAATCAGTCACTAAAGGGAATATAGGCTTCTGATTATCGGTCATATGCTCTACCCATGTGCACTACAGAGCCTTTTGAGTTCGATTCTCAGAACTTTTTTTGAACATTCAACTTGAGGAACACTTTCTTTCTAACATATTTAGTTTATTTATGTTGATTTTTTTAGACATGCTTACTGCAAACTTTGTTCATTCCATTGGCAATGGCCTGGCAAGGCGCCTTTATATACATAAGTATGTTTGTTTGGTCTTTTTTAAACTTAAAAGATGATACAATCCATATCTCCCAAAAGAACTACAGTAGTCTCTGGTTATCTGGTCAAGACTAGATGGTCATGCTTGGAATTAAAGTTTGGAAAGCAAAGTTTTTTATACCATTATAGGTCATAATCAAGACTTGAATTGGAACTTTTGGGCGGAGTTCCGACAGGACATTCGTAAATGACCTGTTTGGTTGATCTAAGTTGTGAACCTTTGATCTCAACAATGGTTTGATGCTCGAAAAGCATTGAAGAGCATCTCAAATATTTGTATAAATATTTTCAGCTTGGAAATAAATATAGAAGAAATGTTCGTGTTGACACAACCTTCTTTTCTCAGAAGAAAAAAAACCTTCTGAAGTCTTAACGAGAATCGAACCTATGACCTTCTAACTGGTAATCAGAAGGTCACGAGTTCGATTCCCGTTATAGGGACTCAGAAGGTTTTTCTTCTGAGAAAAAGAAGCTTGTGTCAACACAAACATTTCTTCTGTCACTGAATATTTCTTACCGCATACGTTTTCGCCTACATACAAGGAGAACTATGATCACTATCACAGATATCAAGACTGCTGCAATTCCGCCCGCTATCGCTGGTACTGGAACACTACCGCGACTGCCTTTGGCCGGTTTCTTGTTCTTAGTCTCGACTTTTGTTGTAGGACGCACCGTGACATTGGTTTTGGTCTAGAAAAGAAAAGTAATTAATTGAGTATTGTGCTGCTGCATGGCAATAAGACAATGCCAGATTACTAAATATCTGTGGCAGGTGTCTGAATCTCAACAACAGCGCCTAATCCTTACCCCTGCCCCCTCTCAGTCCACCCTCCCCCCCCTCTCAATCCACCCTTCATTGCCAGCTCCTCTGAGTACTCCGTATTAACTGAGTATTGCAATGCTGATTTTAGAAAGTGTTTAAAAAAATAGAATTGATAGAAATAGTTTGTTAACTCCAACAACAAGGTTAATTTTATTTGTATTATTAAAGGTTACTTCAATACAAAATTTTACACCAGAATTTAACAAAATTGGCACTGGTTGACTGAAATAGTTTTAAGCTAACCAATGTCACTTATAGCCTCATTTATCATTAGAGCCAGTGTAGGACATTAAAGTTCGAACCGCAAAACTGCAAGCAAAAACCGTTTAGAAACTGCTGACTGGTTGTTTTTGCTTGCAGTTTCGCCGCTCGAACTTCTAAATTTAACTAATTATGAAAAAAAAGAGCCTGCTCGCAGTCTATACATAAAGTAATTAGCAGGCAAATACCGGACCGTTTTTTTATGATGCAAAATATTCACACTATTTATAAGACTGAACAAGCTAGCTGCCTTAAGTAACTATACAGCTTACAAGTAGCTCTTTAAGCGGTTTTGCAGAACGCCAGAGCTTAACCCTGAACGAGCTAGCTGTCTTGACTACCTCTTACAAGAAGCTATTTGATCAGTCTAGCAAAACGCCAGAGCTTAACCCTGAACCAGCTAGAATTTACCCCTGCTCTGTTCGGAGTAAAAGAAGGCCAGAGCTTACTCCGGACAGGCTAACTGCTACAGCCTGATCTTATAAGCAACCTGTGGTTTAGTAGAACGTTAACCCACTTACTGCTATGGTTGAATGTCATAAGCAGCTGTTTCAAAATTTCTAGGCCTCGTCAGCCGGGCATAGCTAACAAACAGGCTCAAGTTACCACAGAAGGTAAGTAAAAATGAAAGCGTATTGCTTGTGGCTAGGTATAGATAACACATTATGAGTGCTACTAGTTAACTTGAAGTCACTGATATATCAGCTTTAATAAGGCTATAGCTAGTGTAACGTATGTAAAAATATATTACGTTTTTTTTTTATTAATGTGATGTTTTTATATATGAATAATCCTATATTTTACAGTTATACGGTACTAGCTGTTCTTCGACACTTTTGTTGACTTACGTGTACTTTAGCAGTTGAAGATAGGACAGAAGACGTTACAATGTTCGGTGTTGTCGATGATTTTATTTGATGAATGAAAGGACCTAGAAACCAAAATAAATCAATAATTATTTAGAAATGCTGCCAAACCTAACTAAGATTTAGCACAACATAAGTAATTTTAACAAAACAATGAAAAAAGAAAAAAAATCCTAGCTCAGAGTTGGAAGAAATGATAATCTCTTTTGAAGGACAACATCATCCGGCATCATCGTCATCATCACCATCGTTGTCGTCGTCGTCGTCGTAGTCTTCGTCATCATCATCATCATTGCAATCGTCATTCTCGTCATCAAAAAGTCAAAGTTAAGTTATTCTAATGAAAATAAAATGTTCTTACATTTTATTTGACCCTCAACTTTAAGCATTAGGCAATGGTTCGTATCCGGATGAGCATTTTTTTTACAACGGAATACAATCTTTATTATCCGTCCTTCCATTTCCTTGGGAAATTCTGAAAACTGAAAAAAAAAAAGAAATATCGGTAAACATTAAATGCCGTAATAAATATGTAAGTAAGAAGAGCACAAATGCACCAGAATCATCTTCATAGAAGCGATCCCAACTAAGTTATGAAAAGGCAAAAATGAAACATGACAACATATTTAGCCAACTAGAAGTTTCTCATAGAAAGTGAAGTGCTGCGAGCTGATGCGAATGTGTTACATTGTAATACAAGACAGTGAGATAAAAGGAATCTGAAATAAGCATTGACAATTGTTCTTTAAAATTAATACTACTTTTAAATGTTCAAAATTTGCAATTGTAAATTGAAGTTTGTGTGATCATTAAGACTTTGAGTATAAATAGTAATAAGAGTTATTTTAAAAACTTCATGTATTTCCATACATGTTACTGTACGTAATTTGAAGCTAACATTACTAATTACTAATAATAACTGTAACTGTAATTACTAAAATGAAGCAATTAAATAGAACATTTTCAAAATTTGTTTTTTTTTTTGTGACCTGTCGATCGCATCTGGGACTCTGTCCTCGCTTCATTAAAATGTATGGTCCATTTGTAAGTAATTTTGTTTCAGTAACTAATACAATAAAGTTATAACACCACACTGAGAGAGTGTCATCATCTTTCTCTATATGCCTGTTATACTCCAGCACGACGTGCCCGGACTAGAAAACAAAGTTACGATGAGAGGTGCTTCATCTTCTACAATTGCCGGCATCTTCTCCCAAAATTGAGGGGTTTTCAACAATGCGAAAACATTTTTGTTTTCTATTAAAACCTTCTATCGATCGGCACATGCAGCAAAACTTATTTGAATCTTTCATCCTCATCTTGACTATTTGGTTGCGAATGAGCTCATTCAGTAGGGAGATAACATTTACTGCTGATATCTTCGATGTGGAGACACAAGCCATAAATATCCACATGGATGGTAAGAGTTGATATTCAAATAGATTTTCCGCCATAACCAGTATGTAACATCACCAGCAAAACTTTATTTTTTCAAGAATTAAACATTTCAACACTTCACACTGTTTCTCTTTTAACTCTTTTTTTACATTCGTTAGGCGAAGAATCTCCAGGCCGAAATTCGACATATCAATCTTTGTGGACCATTTTTACTCCAATCATTCTCTTAACTTTGCGGCTGCGCAGTTTGACCGGAGGTCCACGATTCACGGACTGAAAATCGAACCTGACCAGAGCTCTCGATTCGTGGCACTGGCCACAAGGATCGTGGATCTGGGAACGAGATTGCGTTTGGGAAAGTAATCGGTCAGTCACGCGGTCTGTCAAACCGTGTCCTACGCATGTGGCTATAACTTCGCTACCGCTGACTGATGTACTACCTGCTCACAAAATCATCCATAACTCGCCAGCCAGCCCGTCCAAAAATCGAGTTTTGAACTGGCTGTACGTGCCTAAACCTACTCGGCCATATTGATCACAGGTAGCCCGTAACGATTAATTAAATAAGGAGGCAAATAAGAGATTAGGCCATAAAACGATATTTAGTAGCCAATCAGAGGTCAAAGAAGAGATCAGACATGACCCAGTAAGCACAGCCGGAGACTTCGATGGTTATCTGCCCTGGTTTTAAGCCTGGAGGTAACAACTAAGTTATATCAGTATGAAAAGGAAAAAAGCAAGACGTGACAACATATTTAGCCAATGATGATGATAATGATATAATGACTTTAGTTTGGTGCCAAGTACTCTTTAGCTGGTCAAAGCCGAATTAATTGGGGAAACTATCTTCACCACCCTAAGTTCGACGGAGACCTTTTACATAAAGACACAAACACATAAACACAGAAGTTTCCCAGGGCCTACGATTGAATGTCTTTATCCGAAAAGACGCAAAAGTCCACCACTTTGCTGATTTTAGTGCAAGGCAGCACCTCAATTATTTTAATGTTGGTCCGGCTGGGAATCGAACCTGAGTCTTCCGCACAATAGACTGGCACCTTACAAACTTGTAACCGGACGGCTGTTAATAAATAACTTATAGCAAGAAAAGTTGTGGAAAAAGAATTTCAAATGTTTTCAGAAAGGTAACACCTAAATTCACTTAAATCGGACTGCAAGGTGTTCCTAAATCCTTATGTTAAAATTAATAGTACACATAGCTTTTATTGGTACATAGCATTATTTTTCTCTACTGACAACATATACAAAATAAAATAGCAAAGATGGATCATGAGGCTAGATGTACACGACTCAGGATAAACTGGAGTAAGACCAAGATATTGAGAATAACTCCACGACAGCAAGAGAATATAGACAAGAGACTGAGTATGTGAATGAATTTACATACTTAGGAACGAAAGTATGTAAAGAAGGCGGCGGGATGAAGTATCTCAGAACAAGCTATCTAAAGCAACAGGTGCGTACACAAAGCTAACAAGAATATGAAGCTCGAAGAAAATCACGAAAATTTAAGCTGTATAAAGTGTTGCTACTCTTAGTTTTGTGGTATGGTTTCGAGACCTGAAATATGAACAAAGGAGATGATAAGGCAATAGATATCCACTATAAAGATTAATTGGCAAGACCGCATCAGCAGCGAAGAAGAGAAAAACTGAAGCCATTGAGGAGAGAGGTTAAAAATGGAGATGGAAGATAATTGGTCACGTGTTGAAGCAAGATGACCTGGACACCGGAAGAACGAAGAAAGGAGAAGGATGGTAGAGCAAGAGAGAGGCAAAATGGGGTAGAAATCAGGGGATGAGGTGCGGGTCAAAGCGGCTGACAGGAAAGAATAGAAGAACCTTGTGATGGCCTAATGTATCATTTAGGCATAAAAAGGATGTGACGATGATGATGATGACGATAATGATGATGATGATGATGATGATGATGATATCATCTATGGAAAACAGCTATTTATGTATAATTATCATTTATCACGAATAAATTGTAAGGGGGAATAAGCTCTTTAATTTCAACTTCTTTTCTTTAATATCTTTATTGGTTTTGCTGGTCTCTGCCATGGCATCGGCAAAGCCCTCGTGTCTAAACTTTGGCCAGCACAGAGGATCAACTTACTCCTACAACAACGGTAGCACAAAGAGGCAAAACTGATGGGCGCGTTTTACTATATCAATTGCAAACAATAACCAAGGGATAACTGCGTTGTCACCGCGTGGCCAAAACAAAAGATTTGAACAAAAATTTACTTGCTACGTGACAATATTGTAAGATGCTTAAAGCTGTAAAATTATTATAAAATAGGTTATTATGCATCGTGGCTGTTAGTTAATAAATTAACTGTTTATTCTTTTGTCTCAGGATAAGTCACTAAATATTGTTCGCAACGTTTCGACTGCTTACTGCTAGTCTTCTTCAGGCGATGGGGTCGACTGTAAAATTGTTTTAAATGTTTTAAATATCCGATGGTTTAACTCTGGTCTGATAAAAATAGATATAATCAGGAGGCCTAGAAAAGAGATTTAACTCAAAGATACCAAATGAAAAATACTCAGTAATAAAGGGACATGGATCTAGATAATACGTGCAGTAAACATTGGGAGAACAAATATAAGAATCATGAAAAATATGAGTTTTAAATGATTTCAGACTTACATACAGCCCATATTGCCGGTTGTTTGCATAAAACTGGTACTTAGGCTTTGTTACGATGGGTTCCATTATGTTACTACAACGCAGCGCAAACGATTCACTCCAGTCAATGTCGCAAGTCCCATCCGTTTTGGACAAATTATCAATTTTTTTCCACAGTACGTTTTTATCTATACCAACTGTTGGGATCCATTCCCCACTTCCATATCTAAGTCCGCAAGATGCTGAACCTAAGTTGTAAGAAAAAAATTGAATGGAAATCAGCAATATCATGAAATAAAGACAAGGAGAACTCGGAAAAAATCCGAGCCCGGATGGGATTTGAACCCACGAGCCTAGCTCCGTGATCTAGTCAGATGCTCTAAGCCACTGAGCTACTATAGACTCTATGGTCAGCAAGAGTAGATTTTTGGGTCAGAACTAGAACCGCATCGCGCGGCTACACACTCAGGCAACGAGTAACGTACATGAACTCGCTAACAGCATCATTAATGCATATCTCAGATGCGGCCACCAACCTCCTACGTGAGTATATTAAACATGAAACAATATTAATATCATGTAATAAAGACAACGAGAACTCGGAAAAAATCCGTGCCCAGATGTGCTCTGATTTTTTCCGAGTTCTTCTTGTCTTAATTTCATGATATAAATCATCAATACTGACAAGAACAAAAACACAGAACACAAACTTGTATTATTGTTCAGATAAAATTTTGGTTGAAGCAATAAAAGAGTAGTCTTCACTACGTTTCCTCAAAACTTGCTCGTGGTAAACTAAAGTAGTTCCATTCTTTCTCACTCGCCTATTTTACTGACGGTTGGGGCCATGGGAAGGGGAATGGGATGGAATGGGAGGGAGGGATGGGATGGA
>JAOBAY020016114.1:0-14906 GCA_025331085.2 Zoanthus sociatus | reverse complement strand
AACTGTATTTACATGTACACAGGACTAAGTTCAATCCCTCTAGCACGGTGCTAGAAAAATCACCATCCTATCCAACTTTTAAACTAGAACTATCAAACGCACTTCACTAATCTATGATTACTACTAGTTTATTAAAGAAATAAAACATGTTCTATGTGCCTTCATAGCCTTCAGAAAAACTCAGCAAAGCTTTTGAGAATATCGAGTAGGTGTTTCTGGTTTTCACTGATCTGCTGTCAAATTCTCTCAAACATTCGCCTCGGTTTTCGTCAGGCTATGAAGGCACAAAAAACATGTTTTATTTCTTAATTTTAATGTCGTTGTCATAGTTACGTTGCAAAACCTGTTCATCCAAGATTAAATGTTGTTTTTAAGGATTACTCAGAATCCCTCAGTTTTTACTGAAATGGAGAACACACCACAAAGTCCTGATGTGACCCCTTCGTCTGAAACCGCTTCTGCAAGTGCGGCAGCTCGGTTAGGACTAACCTCTACTGGGGTGAGTGTTGAACTTAGTCTGACACAGGGAATTTTTAACCTGGCATTTTTGGTTTCCTTTCCTGAACTAAGTGGTTAAGTCATCAGTATCTCATTACATTATTATTATCATAATATTATTTTTATTATTATTAAGTTATATTATTTTTATTACCTATTTCTCCTGATTTTACAGCCTTGATAGATGTTGGTGTAACTTTCTTTCGGGTCTAGCTTTAACCCTCTGCAGCCTCAGACCTAATGCACTCAGTGTCTTAGAAAGCCTGCAGAACTGAGTAGTACTGTATCTGTAGGAGCTCCATCTCTGTTTAAAGTTAAACTCTTATTTAATTTAGATGGCGCCAGTCTATCGTACAGGGGGCTCAGGTTTCGATTCCTGGTGGACCAACACTAATTAAGGGCCTTAAAGTACCTATAAAGCGAGAACAGTTTTGGGTTGGCTGAAAGATCATGATAAGAAAGACAAACAAGCAAAATTTCAGAGAGTTAAGATAAATTGTAGAGGTGCTACGCGTCTGTTCTGTGGCTATCCATTAAGATGCAAATTAGCAAGTGTCACGAATAATTTTGTTTGCTTCAGTACATAGAATTCGTGAGAGATGAAGTAAAAAAACAAACTTATTCAAGTTAGAAAAGTTTAAACCTGATATAATGGTTTCTAAATAAAGATAAAAGCATTTCCTTATAACAGCTTGAGTTTAAATTCCGTACTGTGAATCAGTGTCGAGATATTAACAAAAGCTTGATATTTTCTCTCATGTCGCAAAACTACGTCACAGAAACAAGAAACTTGATACCTTGAATTCACATTAGCTAGCCAATCATCAGCGCAAAACCTGCAAATTTGAGCAGCTATATCTCCCAGGCATTTTATCTAACTTTTTTGAAACTTTATCTACTTAGTACTTTTGAATCGGTCTGTTTAGAAATGTAAAAACTGATGTCGCTTCATTGGCACTTTAACTAACATAATCGAGGAGAAGGTGCTGCCTTTGCTCTAACATCTTCGAAGACACATGGACATTATTTCAAAGGATATAGTTTTGTTACATTTTCTCTAAAAAAACTTTTTCAGCTAATCGCTAGCTCACCAAAGTCCGCCATGGCGAAATAGCCACAGAAAGAAGAGCTCGGCCATTTAAACCGTTTTTTCCACTATATCATAAAAAATGAAGCCAGCGAAAAACAGAACATACACTGTTATTAAAATCTTGAAATTTTTTACTAAAAGAAACAAAGGATGCCTTCGATAAACTATGATTTCGCTTCAAGGTGTCTATTTTTCAAGCTTTGCTTGATTTTGCTTATTCGGACCCAGACTCTCTATCTTTGATACTCCCCCTTTAAGGTATATTTGTATCAGTTGTGGATTTTCTGTAGCAAAAGTCCATACACTTCTTATAATGTAATGGTGATGGCAAAAGATCAATTCAATTACAATTTTTCTTCCTGGTGTAATTTGTGTGCAAAATTTGGATAAATCGTTTCCTAATTCACCTTGACCGAGCAATGGGAGGCTAGTAACTACCATATTTTTATTTTGTGGTCTGTGACGTCAAAAGCAGAATTTAGTAGTGACAGACCAGCACGAAAAACCTGCAACTGATATATACACTTTGATTACTGCAGTCAATAAATATCATGCCGATACTAGATATCAATAAATATCAATAAATATCATGCTGATACTAGATATCAATAAATATCAATAAATATCATGCCGATACCATAGTGATGAAAGGGTTTAACTCCTGAAACTGCCACCTAAAACATGGAATTCGATTGATGAGTCTCTAAAATCATCTACCTTTTCAGTATTTAAAAAGAAACTAAAGTCTCTTTATATATACCAGTACCGAAAATGTTCTCTTCTCTGCTAGTTTGTTCTGTGTGTGCGTGTGTGTGTGTGTGTTTGTATGCCCCACCGTCTATATTAAATATAGACCAGGCCAACTTATTTTGTTGTTTTGCGAAGTTTTTGGTTCGTAAGGCATCGAATTGAATTGGTCTGGTCTTTTATGTAAATATTTAATCTTAACTACATGGGTGTCCAATCTAAACAAGCCCTTATGGTTTTTTTTGGTCACCCTGTACCCTATGCAGTTTATTAACTTACTTTTAAAATATTTGTATATTTATAATAATGGGTCAAATAAAAAATTGTTGTTGTTGTTGTCGTTGTTATTGTTGTTGTCTTATGTTCTGATAAGCAAAGTTCATTTAACTGTTTGTTATTTTTTCCTATAATATATGTTTAGCCAGCCCCAGTTTCAAGATATCAAAAGACACTTGAGGAAAGACATAAGTTTCAAGAAAAGCTTCGTCTTGAAGCAATTGAAGCTGCAAGGTTAGTTGTTAGCTTTTAGAAACCTAACTTTAACCCTTTCAGTCCCAGTCAGTTATCAACGTCCAACTTCTCCTTACTTAACACATACAAAATAGGACATTTAGTAATGTGAGATGAAAAATTATTCAAACAAAGCAAACTACTGAAGATGAAACATAATATTCTCTCAAACTTGCTCACTGAAAAGTATGGCACAAGTTGTGAGAATTCTACAATAGAACTGGGACTGAAAGGATTAATGTAAACCCTGTTTCTTAACTCGTTCAGAAGAGATGTGCATGGTCATCATCATCATCACCATCATCATCACCATCACCGTCATCATCATCACCATCATCACCATCATCATCACCATCACCGTCATCATCATCACCATCATCATCATCATCACTATCGTCATCATCACCATCATCATTATCATCATCATCATCACCATCATCATTATCATCATCATCACCATCATCATCATCACCGTCATCATCATCACCATCATCATCATCACCATCATCATTATCATCATCATCACCATCATCATCATCACCGTCATCATCATCACCATCATTATTATCATCATCGTCATCATCACCATCATCATCATCACCATCATCATCATCACCATCATCATCATCATCATCACCATCATCATCATCATCATCATCATCCAGGGTCGGCCAGGGTTTTTGGGTATACGGTATTTCGGGGTATTTAATATTAGGTATACGGTATTTGGGGTATTTAATATTAGGTATACGGTATTTTGGGGTATTTAATACTAGGTATACGGTATTTTGAGGCTAAAATCTTGTATTTTTGACTAATTTTAGGTATAAAGTATATCATGTTTGTTTTCAAATTTTGGTATTTTACGTGAGGTTTAAATTTGTTTTGGGTATATTGGATGTTTCTTTTTGGGTATGTTGGTATTCCATTACCCCCTGGCCGACCCTGATCATCATCATCATCATCATCATCACTACCATCCATCATCTCCATCAATCATTAACATCATCATCATCATCATCATCATCATCATATCATCATCACCACCATCATCATCATCATCATCATTATCATCATCATCATCAGCAGCAGCAGCATCATTCGTAGTATAAAAATATGCAACAAGCTGGAATCAAACGTCTCAAGGCGACTACTCAAGACCATTGCGCACAAGGAGAACTACAAGTCAGAGCAAAACTAATATAACATTATTCACAGGCAACTCGTTCAGGGCCCATTTGTTCCGAAGCCGATTAGCACTAACCCAGGGTTAAATGTATAACCCATGGTCTTGTTTCCTGCTATACATCAGGGCCCACTTGTTCAAAAACTGATTAGCACTAACCCAGGGTTAAATGTTTAATCCATGGTCTTGTTTCCTGCTATACATCAGGACCCACTTTTTCAAAAGCCGATTAGCACTAACCCAGGGTTAAATGTTTAACCCGTGGTTTTGTTTCCTACTATACAGCAGGGCCCAGTTGTTCAAAAGCTGATTTACACCAACCCAGGGTTAAATGTTTTTAACCCATGGTCTTGTTTCCTACTGTATATCAGGGCCCAGTTGTTCAATAGCCGATTAGCACTAACCCAGGGTTAAATGTTCAACCCATGGTCTTGTTTCCTACTTTACATCAGGGCCCAATTGTTCAGAAGCCGATTAGCACTAACGCAGGGTTAAATGTTTAATCCACGGTCATGTTTCCTACTATACATCAGGGCCCAGTTGTTCAATATCCGATTTGCACTAATCCAGGGTTAACCATTTAACCCATGGTTTTGTTCCAACATTACAGAGGCGGACTTAAGCATTAAGCTTTGGATTAACAACTTTTATTATTTCAAAATCGAAACAGTATCAGTATAGTAAAAGAATAGTTAACCTTATCTTAAAGATGAAACTGCTTCTAGACTTTTAATTTGCTTAATTCAGGGTTAAAGTTTCAAAAACAGTTTTTGAACAACCTAGTCCAGGATTCCTGCCAAGGAGTGATTGTCATTCCAGTACTTTTCGGCTTTTCTTAGTTTAGTCTTTATATTTACGAACAAATAAGCGCATAACAGCTTAGAACTGGTTTAGCCTGGCTAAAACTTGTTGGAGCATACCCCAACCAAGCTCCCACATGCACGCGAAGGCGGCTTAGCTTTAAAGCAGCTCTCTGAACCCACCTATGTAGCTCGTTACTTGTGACTAAAAAGCTATACGGTGCACTAATGAGTCCTAACAACTTTTGGTAAACGCTAATCGGTCCCAGCTATAAGTCTTTGCTACGCCTATGGAGTTATATAGTATGCATGGTGATAGTAGTATGTGATGCTAAGAAGTTATTTAGAACTGGTTTTCATTGCTTGACCGCGCAAAACCCAGCAGGTCGGAGGTTTTCTAACATTACCAACACTGTTGCACGAGAGTTTTCATCAATGAGGATGGGTCCCAACTATAACTCACCGTTACACACCTACGGAGTAGCATGATGATGATGATGATGATGATGATGATAATCATGATGGTAGTATGTGATGCTAACAAACTGCTTAGAACTGGTTTTCATTGCTTGACCGCGCAAAACGCCAGCTGACTGGTGGTTGGTTGGAGGGTGGTCCCAGATCCCAGCTATAACCGGCACTGCCACCCAGGGACTACGGTGTATCATTGGTTCAACAATAAGTGCGAAGGAATCATGGTACGTGGCAGAGCTAATTAACTTTCATAAAAAACTGTTCTGAAAATTCCTTTGGGATAAGACAGGTCCCAAAGTAAAAGCAGAGATTCTAATCATACCAATTACAAAGATTTGACACAAAAAATAAGAATATATTATTGAAAAACAATAACCCCAAATTTCTAACCGTCTTTTCTAAGCATGCTAACTTTTTTTGTCATTAGGCGTGCATGAAAAAGAGGAAAGACTGTCTTTAATTCTAAATAACCACATGTTACATTCGATTGATTATACCAAATTACTATATACCACACAAGTGAATAGTACTTTTCGTGCACGCTGATTGGCTAGCTCGGAGGTGATTAGCCAAGTATTATTCACCTCCGAGCAGCAGGAGAAAAACAAAATGGCTTCTTGTTTCGCTGCGGTTTCAAAAAATCACAAATAAAGTTACTGTTTGGTCCGCTAGTTATTCAGCTTGTGTGGTATATACTAAAACAATTATTCACCTCAGCAGCTTCGCAGCTCGGTACATATCCACCAGTATTCACTTCTATTTCCGTGAATAATTGTTAATTATCATTGTTATCATTGTTATAACATTTTCTATCGATCCATCGATCCATCCACCCATCCAACTGTCCATTCGTCCATCCATCCATCCATCCATCCCTCCGTCCGTCCGTCTGTCCGTCCGTCCGTCCGTCCCTCCCTCCCTCTGTCCATCCATCCATCCATCCATCCATCCATCCATCCATCAATCAATCAATCAATCAGTCAGTCAATCCATATCTATTCATTCGATAAAAAAGAATCCACTAACAACAAAATGCAAAATATTCAAAAAGGTTTTACTTTTGAGCTGCTGCCTCTAAATCCCTAGCGAACGCTATTCGTGGTTGCTCCATTCATAATTTGTTTAAAGTAATGTAGCAACAAGTTCTAAAGACTTGACGGAGCATTTTAGGGTATGCATGCTATGTTATAGGTCTATCGCGAATAAAAAACCTGTCATATTAAGTTCATTTTAACAAAAAACGACCCAAATTGCACAGGTTGAGTTCAAAAGTTACTCCAATCATATTTCGGCCAATCATACTTCGTATCATAACAGGAATGATTTAGCTGTAATGTCTCTAGATGTTCTTGTTTTCATCCAAAAAGGCGGGAATCATATATGTGGCATTGTTAGTGACGTCACAAAATCCTGCTAGCAATGTGCACGATTGGTAGGAAGTATTCACATCGGGCTTTTTTTTCATTGGTCTTGCTTGAATTGATATTACATGTTAGCTAAATTCTTTACGAGCTTAGTGGCTTATATACTATTATCTCCTTATACTGTAGTGTTAAGCGGATGAGAGTCTTTGACTCCCCCTGGACGGGACACTAATCCATTACAGGTTAGTTCCCAGCAGACGCTGGTACTCATTATTTTACCAACCCCGGAAGGATGGAAGCTGAGTTGGCTTAGGTGGAAAAGAAGGTCACACTAAATATTTAAATCTCGGCAAACTGTCAGGATCGAACTGGGACCTTGTGGTTAGAAAGCAGAGATCTTACCAACTGCGCCAACAACGTCCGCCCTTATAAAAACAAGTGTGTATTGTGGCAGCTCACAATAAAACCAGTCAGCAGTTTCTAAACGGTTTTTGCTTGCAGTTTTGCCTCTCGAACTTCTAAATTCGACTGATTCTGATATAAAGATAGGGACTGCTCGCAGTCTAATTATTTAGGTAGAGTACTAAAACAATTATCTCCATCAGGGTCGGTGCCTAGAACTAGATACATACCTTGTACACTCATTTTTTTTGTTTTTTGAGAACAATTTGATAAGAACAATGAGGCTCAGATTGGCCGAACATCAAGAACAATTTAAGAACAAGCTCAGGCTGAAGCTTTAAAACAGTGACAATGTTTCTAGTTGAAACTTTACTGAATCTTGTGGAACTGCGAGAGAGGACAAAATGCATAGTGGTCAGTAATCTTGGATAAATGCACAGAGAACTCCTCAAAATACAGACGATCAGAATTTTTTTTTTTCAGTGCCTTGTCTTTTTGTTTTGATTTCTCATTTCAAATCGCTCACAGAAATATGAAGAAATTAAGAACAAATTGAGGCTGAAGCAGCCAAAAATTAAAAACAATGAGCCTCGGTAAAATTTACTGGTTCTTAAAAAAAAAGAGTGTATGTACGCTTCGCTTCTCGGTATTTATCCACCACTATTCATCTCCCCTTTGGGAGATAGTAATTTTAAAAATACCTCTCATGCATGGATAACTAACAAATTTGAATGTGCGTGAAACACATTGAAATAAGTTTCATTTTATATAGTCTTATACAGATAGTTTTCCTGACATCGTCTATAAAGAGCTAAATTAAATCCTTTACGGGCCAGGTGACCCATGCAGCCTGTCTTATCTCCGGTTTCCGTACTGTTGAGCGGATGAGAATCTTCGACTCTCCCTGGACGCGACACTAATCCATCGCAGGTTAGCTCCCAGCAGACGCTGGTACTCATTTACCTACCCCGTAAGGATGGAAAACTGAGTTGGCTTGGGCAGAAATTAAAGAAGATCACACAAATATTCGAATCTTAGCAAACTGCCGTGATCGAACTTGGGACCTTGTGGTTAGAACTGCAGAAATCTCACCAACTGCGCCAACCAGGTCCGCCCCGTCTATAAGAAGGCAGTTTTAACTACAGCAAAATTGACTGATTTTGTGTATTTTCATCTTTGAAATTAAACGTTATTTTTTCACGAAAAACTTCAGGAATAGCCAATTGGGTGTGTACTAATGTTTACAAGAGACAGTTGTTGGTACTTCTTTCTTTTACCTTTTTGTTTCGGAAATGAAAACAAATTATCAATCTACGTGCCTTCCGATTGTCAGAGAAATCTGTCAAAAAATGGGTTTCTATTTTTCAAAATGATAACTTAACACACAAATAACATGTCAAAGGTGTTTTGTGAAAAGGTCCTCAGTACTCGCTTTGTTTTGGCGCTCAGTGAGTACGTTAGAACGCTAAGAATCCTTAAAGGAATTTAATGTATCCCATCACGGAGGAAATCCTTAGTGTTTTTACAAGATTTAATTTCATATTACAAGTTGTAACAAACTGCGTTAGACAAAATAAAAAACAAAGTCTTGGCAAATCTACAATTTTTTACATTGCTCACTTTCTTAGTGGGGTCTTCGTGGAAACTGGTTAATTCGTAACAACTTCCGTGGGACACATAAATGAACCGTTTGCGCGAAACATTTCAACCCGACTTACACACCAGAGGCAGAAGATTTTATTAGAAGCTTAATTGACTTTTGGTACTAAACACCTGCGCATTCGAAATTTTGTTTTTTAGCTCTCTACAAGGAGAACAGTAGAAGAATTTTTTATTGAGATAAGTAAAAGTAAAAACGATTCCTGTGTAATGATTTCTCAAATTACTTTGACTGTTCCATGTATGCACAAAGTAGCGGAAATAAGATCAAGGCGTGTTTCCGCATCAACACAAGTTAACACACCTGATTAGTCATAGCAAAAACACTGAGGTCGAACTGGAAATGAAAAATACTTTTCAAACTAAATAAATATCAATGAACAAAAATATCATTTTAACCAAAACGGCTTGAAAATATTGTCTTGATTTCTTTGTGAAATAAATTGATTTTGGGAACAATTCTAGGCCATCTAAGATTTACTCTCTTTTTATCGAAAATTTTCAACAATTGTCAACTAACAAGAGTTTCGATAGTTTTCGTGTAGACAAACGATTTGTTTAATGAATCCAGCCACATTTTGATAAACACCATAAATATTGTCTGTGAATAGGTTTAACAACATATTTTCCATATGGTGTTTATTTTGGAGGTACCAGATAAGGAGCCGAAAGAAATTAATAGTTTGTGGAGCTATTTAAAGATGTTTACTTATGTTGAGCGAAATTGTTCGAGTGGGGCATCTTCGAGAAATATGTTTCATCAGATAAACATCGGAAACCTGTGTGAGTTTTTTTTTTTGACACGAGGCCTTAATGTGTTTTTTATAAACATCAAAATCCATTTTGGTTTCGTTTTTGTATTCATAGTATAAAATAACTAAACTACAAATACTTTAGATGCAAAAAAGACGTGATTTCGATCAGCTATTGTTACACCGAGTACTTATTTGCAAATGGCAAGCTATAGTCATGCGAAAAATGTAAAACCGGAAAATAATGAACCATCACACTGTTACTTTTAAAATTACTGTCGAACAAGGTACTCAAACTAGAATTTTTAATTAATAGTTAATGAAAACAAGAATTGAGGCGTAGAATGAAAGATTAAAACATCTCGATTTTTCATGAATTTTAGTTTACGTATTATAGCTTCTTTTAGCGAATTCTTATGAATTGTTAAAATATTTTAAGAAATAGGAAAAAAAAAACTTTAGTTCTTAGACTGAGACTGATTTTACCAATGACAAGAACAAATTACAGTTTCAGAACTCACGAAACATGATTTATTTTTACACAAGTTTATCACTCTATCGGCACTTTTATGAGATGAATACCATAACGCATGCTAAATGTCAGGTCTTGATTTTCAAGTACTCTGTCGATAAAATAAACTGTGTGTTCACAAGGTCATCTAGGTACTTCGTAAAGAACTTTCTAGTTATTGAAACAGTCCTTAAGTTATCTGTTTTTTTCAAGCTGGTTTGGATCTGGCTTGAAAACTATGGAAATAGAATAAAGTTTCCATTAATGTCTTGCCCTTAAAACAACGACACCATTGAATGGCCAATGAAGTCTTGTTGTGCTTGACTAAAATGTTTATTCGGCGAATACTTGGCCCTAACACAAAACAATGTCTATCTACATTACGTGATTCTATCGCTCAAATTTTGTTCGTCACTATTTCTAGAATATATATATTACGGTTTTGTCGCCATTCAGAGAATGCCGAAAGCATGCTTTTCGCTCTGATTAGTGATGGAGGACAGAACAAACATGTTTTAATTTACTTGGTAAACAAACTCGAGGAAATCAGATTTATGACCCTCCGCATTTCAATAAAACCAGTGAACTTCGTGAGGAAAATCTAATGGCGCAACACAAATTGGAGCGGCAAATAAACCTAAGCTAGAACGGTTTTTTTTCTTAAAGTTTAAGCATATGTTTACCACATGTATGGAAAATTAGTGTAACTCTGCAGGTAAACGTTTAACTACTTACCGAGCAAGCCTTGAAGCGGGACAGCCCTCGCAATCTCCTTAGTAAGTGTAAAAGTGAGTATTGCAACACAGACAAACATTTTACACAATATCATCCCTTTCATACCAGTTGACAATTCAGGCAGATGAGTTTTGTCACTTTTTGCCTATATTCAAATACTCAAATTCCTTCTGCTAAATTCCGTGTCATTGAGAACCACTTAAGGACCGTTGAAAGACTTTCACTGTAAATGGCTCATGTACAAAACACGAGCAGTTAACAAATATTCTCAAATGAATTCTTAGGAAATGGGCTGTCACATCCTTAAGAAGTCAAAATTGTTCCTTCACTCAAAACAAGAAATTATTATTGATAATATTTCATATCGAGAAGCACTTGTCTCCAGTGAAACAGAGGTTTCCTGAAGATTCCGTTTATGTGTTCGCGCGCTCTAAAAAAAGATTTAATCCGGCAAGCGAGCAACTCAAGTAAAACGCTATCTATAAGTACTTATCGTCCTTCAGTAGTTTAAGTTATTACGTAAAAATCACGTTGAATATTCAAAAACTGTCTCTGACCTCAACTAGTTTGAAGAAGACACAAAGTATTATTCATTTATTGCATCATGAGTCACCATTTACGTTGGGCAAAGATTACTGCTATGTTTTTCTAACTTGATTTGTCAATTAACGAACAGATGTATTTAACGTTTACTGTGAATGGGAAGTGTCCAAATTTGATTGGGTTAACTTTAATACACAAGAGAACTTGTGTACCACATATATCATCACTAAAAATTTCAAATAAAAAATGTATACAATGAATGAATGAATGATATAGTCCTATTACTATCACGCAATGACAAATATTTTATCTGACGCGTGACGTAACAAGCTTCTAGGGCCAGATTACTTTTAGCCAGATTGTTTTACACTCGACTTGTTTCCTGTTTTAATCGATCTTTTAAACTAAAGTTTCCACTAATTTATTGCATCGAATTCTTGGTTTTCACACAATCCCAAGAGACACCAAAGACAATAGACATAGCGGCCATGTTGGTGTCCCAAACACAAGAAATAATCAACATTCATTTGTTAAGAGTACACCAACATGGCCGCCGTGACGTTATGTGAAATAGAAACTGGCGGTTCAGTTTTATATTTCAGTCAATTGCAACTACGGCCCCCCCGACCCCCGGTGCATAGCGAAAATGTGACAATTTTACAGTGTTACGTTTGTAAACTTTCCCCGCCCATCGGGGGAAGTATGTTGGTACAATCCCCACCCTCATGACCCCGGTAAGTACAATATTTCTGATTTTCATAAAATAGCTAGTTGACCATTCTTTTATATACACAAGGAATGGACCGTTACATAAATATATAAGTATGTGCGCCTATTGCTGAAGAAACTTGGATCTGCCCAGATAAAACGCACAATGAAATTAAGTACTCATTAGTGCGGAAGAAGAATGACTGTTCAGGGCCGTAGCAAGGGGAGGGGCCGGGGGGCCTGTGCCCCCCCCCCCAGTTTTTACTCCTACTTTTGTCACTGCTATTGCTTCACAGAAAGTCTGAGAAAAAAGGAAAATATTTCACTAGTTTAAGGCACTGTGATTTTGTTTCAAATGGAATTTAAAACCCAGGAAATACGTTTTCAGATACAATAATTTTCAAAATTTCCCGGTGAGCATGCCCCCCGGATCTCCACAGAAGGTTTGAGTTTTTGATGATTGGTTGTGCCCCTCCAGTTTTTCAATGCCTGCTACGGCCCTGCTGTCAGAAATGCATTAAGCTCAATAATTATATTTTTTGCCATTGTGCAATTTAAACTGAGCATGCCCATAGTGACAAGTGAGTATTACTGTTAAACTAAGGTGCGGTATGCAACATGAATACATGTGCTTGGATTTTTCTTATGTCTGGCACAATTCAACATGTTGTATTTCAGTCCACTCCAGGTTTTTATATTCAGTTCTGCTAGATTGCTAGATTGATGAATGGTGTATGGTTCAGGCTCGATAATTATTTTGATCAACAAGGAACAACACAAAGCTCAACAAATCTATCTGAATCTTTTAAAAGCAAGAAAAACAAATAAAATGCGGCACATTCCTGCACTAACTTTAAACAAAACCGGAGTCTATGTCCGCTAATTCCCTCCGGGCGTTACAAATCCCGCTCCAAATTCCCGTCAAATCGGCAAAACGTTACTGGCCCCGTCCAACCGGGAAAATGCTTTATTACAATGACGGTTTTCCGCGACCATACCCCTGTTACTGTCCCGCCTTGTCCCGGGGGTCGGGGGTGTGTGTGGTTTTAATTGACTGGTGCATTAGCCCTTTGACAGAGTAACTGATAAGTGTTGCCTTTTGGTAACCGTTTTGAATAGTGATCTGAGCAGTTTGTGATTTCATTTTGATACCTTCTCTGATTCCCATTTGTTACTATTTGGCCCGTTATACGGTGGAACGAAGATATGAACTGTGGTTGGTATTGAGCTGTGAAAGCATTTTACGGAAGAACTAAGCAATGGTCGACTGAGAAAATAAACTATACATATCTTCCAGCCACTGTGTAATGTTTTTTTTTTAATTTTCCAAAGTAAACAAAAGAAAATATTGCAAACCATTCAAACTTACTTTTTGAAAACCTTTTTTATACGATTTCAAGAATAGAACTAAAACTAGATGGACTATAAGCTGAAAATCTACAGATCCAATATAACTAGTACTGAGGTTTCCGATCCAGACCTTATTGAAGCTTAGAACAATTTTGAATGGCGGCATATAAATATAAATCAAGAACGTTCTCTCGGTCAATGAACAAATGAAAGAATGACCAAACAAGAAAAAACCTTTAACTAAGTCAAAATATTTACTGTGCTTGTTTGAAACCCATCAAGAATTAAATGTTTAGTATTTTTAGTACGCTTTATAACAAAAAGTTGCGATTTGGAAAAAAGTAACTTAGTCTTAGAAAATTATCTTTGTATGGGACAATCTGCTCAAGAATGTAATGGCTAAGTTTGACCTCGGTGTAAGCAACGAGGTTATCAATGATTATCGCGGTTATGATTATTGAGACTGAGTTTTTACCGCGGTGTAAACACGCAATGAGGATATAAGTGATCATCGCGGTTATGATTATTTACACTGAGTTTGTAGTTGTACCGCGGTGTAAACAATGAACTTATGAGCGATTGCTGTGGTTATGATTATTGAGACTGAGTTTGTACCGCGGTGTAAAAAATGACGTATGATAAATTATTGTCTCAGACGGGTTTCCGTCTTTAGTGTGAAAACGACAATTTTTCAACAATCGCTGTGCATCTCCAATTTATGTGGGATTGATGAACCGACTTAAATGACCTGCTCTCCCAGCTGGGGATTCGCTCAGTTGGTATGAGCACTGCACAGGTATCACAGATGTCTTGGGTTCGAATCCAGTTGAAGCCTGAAAAAAACAAATTTAATTCTCTTTTGGCGCACTTGCATAAATCGCGTAAACAACCACCGTGAATATTCATGAGGTGATTGTTTGAGCTGCGGGACAAAGTCCGTTACAAGAATGTACGTGAAATTAAAATTGTACGTTGGTCATTCACATAACTATCTAACGCATCATCAGCTATACGCCAATGCGCGCACAGAAATGTTATGTATTACTGAGACGACAATACTTAGAGTACTGCCAATGATACTAACAATGCAATTGATGGTCAAAAACGAATGCGTCTTGGCAGAAGCTTAAAAGGGTGGCATTCGGTCTTTTTAGCCCATTTTTATGAGTGTTTTTATTTTTGGATTCTCTTGGCGCCAAAAATTGGCCAATGAGAGATAGCTTTTGAGTCATCACATTTTCTCACTTCCTGTTCCGAGTTGTTTTTAAGATGACGGACGATTCATTTGAGTTTTCCGTTTTATTGCATTTCGTTTCGTAAACTTTAAAACAACTACCATAGCAGCAAGAATTGGACAGGAGAAAAACAGGAAGGTCAACACAATATTTGTCGTAGCGGTATAGTACTCTTCGACACGGCACCGAAGTGATCAAAACTCCGAACCAGGACGCTACGGAGCACGCGATATGAAATGTATTAATCTGATTAAAATATCTGAAAAATATTTAACAATTATTCCAAGAGCGCGCGTTGGATATGAGATGGTAAATAGCCAACGAGGCGCGTAGCGCCGAGTT
>JAOBAY020016045.1:0-14913 GCA_025331085.2 Zoanthus sociatus | reverse complement strand
TGAATAGTCCATTCGGCCTACGGCCTCATGGACTATTACTCGTAGTCCATTCGTCCTCGAGGTCTAATTGTTAAATAGTAAATTTGAGGTCCACGGGGTTATCAGTGTTTTTATTAATTACTGTAAAGTGTTGCCCTTGTTAAATAAAGCCTATTATTACTATCATTCCTTAAGAAAGGAGAAGGGGGTGGGCGCTTACTTGGTAAAATACAGTAACAAAAGTTTGGAGGATAAAAATAATTCGAATGAGATTATTCTTATAGGATTTTTTCTGAAAGTTAAAGGAAACTTTCCTTTTACTGACACTTAAAATGGGGGTCATTCGGACCTGAAAACCCCTTCCTTTGGACTAAGATTGCTGTTGATGTAAAGTGAGTTATTGTTTTGAACTCTTGAATTATTTTACACGGTACACTTAGTCCTTGGTTATTACTGACCGTAAAAAAACAATCATTCTCTCTTTGAGAAAAAGGGTAAAGAACCATTTTGCTAAACATGGTTTACATTTGCGACGTGGTGCAAAAAGGATCCTAGTCACACTTGTGGATGCTCAAGTCTATCCGACGTCCTGCACACATAAAATTTTATTTTTTTCTTTGACCTACCTGAGATAGCAATGAAACAGATGATAACTGATTTCCAGAAATAATCCATAGCTATGAAACTTGTCAATTAGACAACACATTTTCCTTAATATATAAAAATAAATGAAATAGTACTATTGTCTCAACTTAAAACTGCATGAACTGCTTCTCATCTTCTTTGACTGCTTACCTCTTCGATAGAGGGATCTAGGTACTGTATTTCTGTTTTAACTCTCCCTTAAGTAATTTTCAATCGTATTTATATCTAAATTATTACTAATAGTAAATAACGTTTACAAACACTGTATGGCTTTTATGTAAACTTGCACAGATAAAACAATGGGTTACTACTACTAATAATAATATAAGAGTAATAATAATATTAATAATAATAGTAACAATAATAACAACGTATTACTTCCTTGCTCTTTTCAATAAGTGCGTAAGTTCGTTTAACTTATTTACTTACTACTTACCATTCACTTTCTTTCTTATCAACTTACTAAGCTACTTACGAAAATTTTATCAACTTTCTTAGGGCTCGACATTAACGGCTGCCCGCTTGCCCCGGGCAACTAAAAATATCATTGGGGCAACCAAGTTTTGGATGCTAGTTGCCTCATCAGGCAACTAAAAATTTTTGTGAAAGTTGTAAATTAACATAAAAAATTCAAAAGCTTTCTATTGTGAGATCCAGCAAAGATACTTTATAGGGAGAAGAACTCAAAGCGAAACTTGAGGAGCCTCCTCACTACTGAAACCCTTGATAATTTGGTGTGCTTTTCACTCCATGGAAGATCTTTGGAGGAGTTTGACCCCATGGCAGCTGTGAAGCACTGGTGGGAGGCAGCAGAGAGGTTCAGAAGGCCCGGATTTAGGCCACACTAAAAACTTGGTTGATATCGTTAATAACTTATTCTGTTGTATGCACACTGAGCGTAATTGTGAACATTATTCTCATTTATTCTCTGATAACATAGAACATAAACATAAAAGAAAGTTAATAAAAAGGTTCCTGTTTTGCAGATATAATTTGTTTGTACTGAATGTTTTGGGCAACTAAAATTCTTCCTCGGGCAACAAGATTGTAAAGCTATGTTGCCCGAAGGGCAACCAACTTAAAATATTAATGTCGACCCCTGATTTCTATACATACGTATTTTTTATCAACTTATTAAGTTACTTAATATGTAATTTTTTACTTACCTGTTTAGTAATTTCTTTACTTATTTACTTACTAATATTTTACACAATACACAATATCTTATTCAGTTGAGGAAAAACTTTTATACAAGATAATCGCAGCCCGCAGAAATAGCAAAGCTAGTCGAGGCAGGCTGCGATATCATATATTTGGATTATTTACTTTGATAGTCCTTAGGATTGAAAATTGAAAATTTTCTATAGAACAAAGAAAAATGCGCCGACAAGAAAAGAATGAGGCAAGGAGAGGGGGAAAAAAATTAACATTTAGGAAAAATATCAATTAAATTTGATGTACTGACATAATTATCGTTTCATACTAAAATATCAAGCAGTTTTTGGTGAATTGATTTTTTAAAATTTTGCTTTGGAATTAAGTGTACATCCTTGGGAATGCTGTTCCAGATTCTCGCACCAACTCTTGCGAAGGACTTTTTCATTTGGCTTGTTTTTGATTTTTGAATATAGAAGCTTCCAGCCTCAGAAAATCCTGTCCGGTAACTATGCAGGTGATTAGATTGGGTGAAAAGACTGGAAACATTGGGAGGCGATTTATGATTGTATATATCATGCATTGTGGTGCAGATAGACTTGAAGTAAAGCATATTTATAGGAAGCACATTATACAGGGCAAATAGGGGAACAGCATGAGATCTATAAGGTGCAAACTGGATCAATTGAAGTGCATGCTTTTGTAAAATTAGCAGTTTATCGAGATTTGATTGGGCAGCTTGTCCCCAGACAATTATACCATACGACAGATAAGGAAGAATAAGTGATCTATAAATATTCATTAATGTATATTCTGGAACAAAATGCCTCAATCTTGATAGAATACCTAGTATTTTGCTAAGTTTAGAAGACAAATATGTTATATGCGGACTCTAGTTCAGTTTAGAGTCGATAAGAACCCCCAAGTATTTGACATAATCCTTTCTTTCTAATGAGACTAAGGTGTTGGTAGCATTGTCATGTATCTTAACATCTAGTTCATAATTAATACGCTTTTGATAAGATTTGAAAATAACATAATTAGACTTTTTGACATTTAAAGACAGCTTGTTTGCAGAAAGCCAATTGAAGACGCTTTTAAGTTCTGCATTTACAACCACTTGAAGAGATCATCTAGGCATTTGTCCAGCTCCTACTTTCCTAATTGCTTACTCACTCACCTACATACATAGTACTTACTTATCGACTACCAACTTACTTAACTTCCTGTTTACTTATTTTTTTACTTACTTACTTACCTTAATAAAAATAGGTAGTCATGGATTACATGTAGCTACAGCAATAAAATACTTGCCTTTGGCGAGTGATATAGAGCAAACGCTTCTTCAGTAGTCTGTTTTACTTTTCAAAATGACCGTCTACTTGTGTACCTCTGTGTGACTCCTATAGTCCAATGCATGTCTACTTGGGTACCCTGTGATTATTAGTTACATCCCTCATCCTCTTAGACAAACTGATGACAAGTGTAGCTGCCGCTGATATCAGCTGTAGCTAGAAAAATTAATTACCTACTTACTTACTAACGTTATGCTGTACTTACTTACCTACTTAAATATTTACCTTTTTCTTTACCTACTAACTTACCTAACTACTTTCTAACATACTTTCTTAATTACTTACTTATGTACTTAATGTACTTGCTAACTTAGCTAATTAATTACTTACTTACATAATAAATCACTGAATTACGTACTTTTGTCTTATCTCGCCAAACCTTATCCAAAGATTTTTAAAGAAATATATCAGCCTTATGATTAGCACAGAGATGAAAAATAGTTTAGCTGTATAATTTATTTACCTGCAGTTGCTGGTAAAAGACTCGTTAGACTTCTGACGAAACTGACAGCTGACTGTGGATGATTATCAACAAGATAATTCATTGATGTCAAACAAACCTGCAGAACCAAATAGCATTAGAAATAACATTGATTTCAAAGACTTAATCTCTTGATCAAAAACGCAGGCGGATTCTACAAAAAAACAAATGAATTTCAAAACGTTCTTATTTAATGATGACAAAATAAAGAATTCATCGATGACAAACAAACCAGCAAGACCAATAAGAAACAGCTTAAATTATTAGATTGAGATTAAAGAATTACTCCCTTGATCAATTACCTACGTTAAAACAAATTTAAAAAAGATATAAAATAAAACACAAATATCTATCAAATTATTATTTCTAGATAAAGATGATTTGCAAGTTTCTTTAAAAAGGACAGACTTCTGATGTATTTTCTGATAATCACATTAAAACTGACCTTAAGATGTTGAACTTGTTCATTTACACAGCACAAAACTGCTGTTGTTTCCAACGATGACGCTGCCTCTTTACACTGTAACACATCCTCGGGGTCTAGAATAGAAAAACATTTCAGAATCAGTTAAATTTAAAGAAATGCAAGCCAGACGATTTTAGATAACCATTGTTGGACAGTGGAGGATCCCTTTATTGTATAAATATCGCTTGAGATGAGCTACATAATTTCTATAAAGAATAATCAAATTGATAGCCAATATAAGGAAAGATAATATTTTAGATGAACATTGTTGGACAGAGGAGGACACCTTTATGTTATCAATATTGCTAGGGATGAGCTACATAATCTTTATAAAGAATCATCAAATTTGAATAGTTATTGGTACCCAATGTTAGGAAAGGTAATATATTAGATTAAAATTGTCAAACAGTGGGGGATCCCTTTGGAGTAAAGATACGGCTTGGGATGAGCTACATAATCTTTATAAAGAATAATCAAATAATCTTTTTAAATACTGCCACTTCACCTGTTTTAACTCTCGCGATTGCAATGTGTGTCTGTACCTCCGTGCTTAGTACTGCCACGGACAGGTTGGAGGAGTTAGTTTCCTGATAGCAAACTTCTAGCACTGTGAAATTCACACAAATTATGATAAAAAAAATTAAAACTATCATAGCAATGCATTTCTTTACATAAAAAAAAGATTAGACCATTAAGGTGCTTATCTCGTCAAAATGGGCTTTTACTGATTCGGATAGAGTAAAAAAGTTGTTTATGAAGTTCTATATCAGATTTTGCATTAAACTTTTAGTTTTGGAGACAAAGCCGCTCAAAGTGGCTATTTTTTCGAAAAAAAGTCGCACCCATGGAGGGAATGGGAACTAAGACATGTTTACTGCAACTGCATTTACTAAATAAATGTATAGTGATTGGACGAACATCGCGAAGGAAAGCATTGTTTTTCAGTGAAAAACTAAATGTTTTGTTCCAATTCAACATCAAGTTAGACCAGCGACCCGAGGATATTCAATATGAAATGGTGAACAATCTTGAGAAACAGTGACCCCACTAATTTTCTTTGCAAATGACAGTTATGCTGACGAAGCTTGGTTAGACAACTATAAGAAAAAAAGTGAAGAAGATCGTGAAAGGAGGAAAGATTTTGAGCATTTGGGATGAAACTAAGCCGGTTTCAACATGGTAATAACTATAAAATACCATAGTGTGATTGAAATACGACATGTATAACAAGCGTCAGTGAGGATGTCTAGGTTAAAGTAGTGATCATTGAGAGACGTCCTAAACTCCAAAACCTAACAGACAGAGAAATGTTGACGCAAAAAGACCCCTGAGTCAGATTTGTTGATGTTAACATGCGTTAGTGTATGTCTTTGACGTCACTGACGTCTTAGCTGTCCCTAGTATAAATTCTGTCAAATGTAAATCCAAATCTTACCTCAAGCAGGTGTGAAGATGTAATATTATAAAAAATGGACTATAGTTTTATCGTCTTTTAAAACTGATTTTGATTTGAAAAATATTTTATTAAGCCAACTTTTATATAGCAATCACAAAACCCTTGATTGCATAGAAAAAGATATAATAGGAAGAGTCAACGTCGGGGTTTTCTAATTTATTGTTGATGTAACGATTGAGCACCTTATCAAGAATGTTTGAAGGGAAAAGGTCTTGCTTAAGAATGTCGAAAATTGATTTTATATCTGAATCAAACTCATGCCAGGTATTGTTGATCCTGAAAGCACAATCAAATGAGAGTTTTGATAACATCAACCTTTTTAGTATATGAAAACGGAAAGAAACGGAAAACATTTGTGAGAAGTATGGCAGTGAATGCGATTTTTTGCGAAAGGTAAGAATAAGAGCTATTGTCAATCACGGCACCTACAAAAGATGCCCTATGGTTATAGCCATGACTGAATCAACCATTAAACGATATTTAATTAGAACTTTGTCATTAATTAGGTTATTTGTATTTAACTATTCTCAGTTTCGTACTTCCTAACGTTCTCATGGTGGCAATTGAGAATAATGCCACTGGCACCGGAATTCGTATGATACCAGAATACCATTTTCAGTTCCGTACTTTCGAACATTTTGATGATTAACCCTTTTCACTTTTCAGTTCCGTACTTTGTAACATTCTGGTGATTAAACATTCTCAGTTCCGTACTTTTAAATATTCTGATGATTATTTCCAAGGAAAAAGTGACAAGTTTGTAAAAGCGTGACAGAACCAGATATAATGACTGTAAGGTACAGTTCATCTTTGTGGTACCACCACTGCCACAGTACAGAGATAAGTCCCAATCAACGGCAGTCTATCTACTGGTTATTATTTTGTAGTACCTTAATATAAAAGTAATGGGAAATACAACTGGTCTACGGGGAAAATGACAGAGGAAGGATATTAAAAATACTTCCCTGTAGTATTACAGAGGAATCTTGTTTAACTCCCATTCAAAATGCGTACATAACTAAGATAATTCATAATAATGATGTTTCACCGTGCTACGAATTCAATGTCTCCTGGCAGATCCACTAAATGTAACTCTCTCCCCAGTGGCTTCATAACCTAATTCGGTAAGAGCATTGGACTAGCCTCACGGAGGTCAGTTTTGCATAGAAGACTGGTTTGAATAACGCATGAAATACACTTCTCATGCAATTAATTTTATAAGTACAATGCTACATACTAGTGTTCAAACATTGAATGTTCTGGACCTAACAAACCTTCAACTTGATTCAAGTGGATAACAGCAATGGTCTTTGAAAGCGTAACAAGTGTTAAAAAACTGCCAACTTTTAGGCCATCGTAACAAGTTTCAAGTAGAAAACAACACAGATCCTGGATGGAACGTAAAAAAAAATAATTTAATTACGCTAGGTTTTTAACTTTACTTTTAAAATATGATACATTCACAAAACCGTACAATAACCCCAACAGACAACAATGGTCGAATATCACACAATATTGGACACGATTACCCAGTTAAACCGGTTTATCAAATTAAAGTTCATGCAAAGTAAAATATATTTTGCAGATAATAAGAGGTTACAAAACCTTCATTATGAAATAAATTATTTGCATTGGTAAATAAATTTTAAAAACACTTCTTTGCTGCTTAAAATGAGCTAAAAAGGTCAAACAGGTATCTCAAGACTGGTGGGGACTTTGGCTCTGATGATGTTACCAGTGGTTTCAACTAGATGGTACATAATTTGTTTCTTCTTGCGAGCTCTTTTAAAAAGTGAGAAATGTCTGACAGTGAAAACATTCTGTATCCTTCATCTGAGTCCCTTTCGCTTTCAAGCTCTCTTTACTTTCATCTACACCATCACATTTGAATCCTTAGAACCACTGGATAGATCATATCTATCAAAATCTGACTGTCGGCTTAACGAAAATGGAGACACCTTGAAACGCAGATTTTTAAGGTGGCATAAGAGTACATAGCACTTTCGCTCGTTTAAAACTAGATATTTTGAGTACTGAGAACTTTAATTAACAACTGGGGCAAAATTGTTTTTTTTTTACTTCTTCACACTGTACTTTATGCACTTTAACAAAATAATGAATGAAAAGGTTGTTTGAACTCATGTAGTACTACAGCCAAGGAATTAGGTTAAGTTTGACGTTCTGGCAGCTTCACTTTCAGTTAGATTTTGTTTGACAAGTGAAGAATTTGTTTATTTCTTTTGTTTTCAATAATTAGTTATTACTTTCAAATGATGAATTGATTGCTAACAACATTATTCATTTGTGACACTGACCACAAAGTTGATGTACAGATTTTGTCAGAAATGAAATAGCAGTTTAACCTGCTTCGGATCTGGTCATTTTGCAAGGGCTGCCCCATGAAATAGCTAGTTTTACATTTCACAGCCAATCAGATTATCTATGTAAATAACTATCTGAACAGACATAACAAAAATGCTGCTGAAAATATATACTGTAGCAAAACATCAGCAGGATACCTAATCCGCGTGAAATTCTACAATTCGTTTTGGCTCCATCAAGTCTATTTTTAGTCAAGCAAATTTCTTGTTTTGGTGGATAAAGACACATCAATCTTGCACATATCTTGCAGTCAACAGTAAAGAAGAAAGCTGGTGATGTCAGAGAAGAAACATGTGCTGATGTTGGCTACAGCAGTAAACCGGGTTTTTGCCCATAAACGATTGCAATGTAAGCCAGTGCATCAGATCTTGCCGATTTTATGTTATTTGCCATTCAAAAGACAAATATTCCAAAAGTAGAAGCATCACTTCCAATATCACTGGAAATTTTTACTCGTCAAGTTGTAGTTTGAATTGCCTACAGAACCATCAAAATATTGCCATAAGGTAAACACATCCAGTGACAATGGAAGCCAGACCACCAAATAAGTTATATATTCATTACATGCGAGTGTGTATATGCGTGCGAAAAACGTATGAAAGCACTAAAAAAATCTTAAAATTGACCTCGTGGAACTCGACACTAACGGTAGCCAGCCAGCCATAGACTAGTAGAAAATCAATTTGGCAAGTAGGTTTTCTATTTCCACTAGCCAAATGGGCAGGTAAACAAAAAAAAATAGTTGAATTGCACTGGAATACACTTGGCTAGTAAAAATTTTTGTGGCTAGTAAAATCTAAGTTGTCTCTAACCAATAGACTAGTGAACTGAAATCGGTAACTGTTGATCCCTGGACCTGTGTAAACGTACAATAATAGATAGATAGCACATTTGTATTATTACTATGTCTTGCTGACTCGAAAAATGGCCATGTTCTTAGCATTCATTACTCCCTAAATCAGGGGTTTCATTAAGGATTGGAGCTGGAGGGCAGTTAGATTTGGCAGGCAGGCAAAGCCTTAAAAATCTATAGCTGCAGAGATGCTGAAACGAGCTGAACAAAGCTGTGAATTTACACCGTGCCTAGCCCATTATGAAGCCATTGTAAAAAGAAACGAGTTCTGTACTGTTTAGTTGGAACCACTGGCTATGTAACCAGAGCCAAATTTGTCAAAAGTCTCTCGTGATGCCTGTTTGGTCTTTTTTAGCTACTTTAAGCAGCAAAAAAAAAATGTTTTTAAATTCTTTTAACCAACTTAAATATTACATTTCGTAATGAGTGTGCCGTAACCTTCCATCGACTGCAAAAAATATTTTTTTAATACCATACCATACTTAAAAGGAAGACGCTGAGATCACTAACCTCACAAAACAAGGCTTAGTTATTTTCTTCTATTTGCAATACCTTAATATGCTCTGCCTGCCACATGTGGGGAGTTTTCTGGGCCAACAGTCTTAGATCTTTCAGTACTTGGCATTTGACAATTTTCCTCGGTTCATTCTTGAGGTATGTTAACAGAAGGTTGATCTGAAATATTGTTACAGTAGTTTAGAGCAAAGTTCTTAAATTTTGCAAGTTTGATAACCAAATGATCTGGCTTGGTGCTTGGTGCTGAATGCACTCGCCTCGTCTCTCAAGATGTGCCCAATCCATCGACACATTTATTCTTCGATTGAGTTTTGTTGGGTTGCACTCCAGAGGTCTTCATTTAAATTCAAGTTTGACCAAAGGATCTTTAAAATGTTCCTGAGGCAAACCTCGATAAATCGTTGCCTCAGTGACACTGATGAACCACATAAAATGACCTGCTCTCCCAGATGTGGCTTTATAGCTAAGGGCTGGGTTGTTCAGTGTTACATTTAACACTGGGTTAAACAAAAAAATAAAGCAGCAGTTGCTTCTTTAAAGAGATTATCACAAAATAGTAACAGATTTCCCAAGGTAAAAAAATTGCTCATTTCAAATTAACAGATCAAGTTCGTCTCTGCAAGTTGGTAATAAGACGATGGGTTAAAAAATTAACCATGGTTGAGCACTAATTGGCTACTGAGCAACTGGGCACAGCTGGCTAAAGTGCTGCAATACTTAATTTTCACGCTCCTCTTTTGCAAATGCTTAAAATCGCACTGGCTGGCTGTCATTGCTTAAAAAAATCATAATTTAGTAAATTACACACCGCATGAAAAATGAGAAATTAAGTTCTGTTCTTGAGTTTCTGCCTTTTTCAGGACTCCACTTAAACACTAACGACATTTAACGATCAACTACATGCTATAGATAGAAACTGAAAAGAATACGTTTTGTTGATAAGTGTTGCATTCAACAAAAGCATTGCTGTTTTTACAAAAACATTCAAACGTTCAAAATATTTGTTTTCCATAAATAAACTGCCTACCATGTTACAGGTTAGTTAGACTGAACTCCTGTTCGAGCTATTGATATATTGCTATCTATTGAAGCATTCAAGGCCTGATTAAAAATTAATTCATTTTCAAATTATTAGATTTAACTAATATAAAATACACGCCTAACTCTACTAACATATTCATGTGTGTTAAAGATCCACACTATTTTCCTATACTTTCAGACTTGTCTGTAAAAGATTCCAGATTTACTTTATGAATTATTAGTTTACGAACTTTTCCTATAGTGTATTATTATTCAGCACTATTGTTACTATTAATTAATTAATTAATCATATTTTTATTTGTTTTGTTTGTTTTTACCTCAAGTACCGACTTGACTTCACATCATATATATAAACATCAACTACTCCATTGAATTGTTCTGGTTATCTGGGTAGTTTAGGTCATCAGCAACTTCTTGCGTCTTGACCATAACTTCTTTTCCTCAAATTTGTTTTTAATTATTCAAGGTGATATATAATAATTGTTGTTGTTGTTGTTGTGTGATGTCAAGGTGTATCATGATAAGTCTAGTATCATAATCGTTGCTTTAACAGTCCTAAAAGGATTTTTCCCATTTTCTTCAATGTTTCTGGAAAACTGTAAGTAGACATTCCTTGTTGTTAAGGTGAGTTTGGACGGTATGGATCAACTCTGTCTTTATGCACAGCAAAGAACAAATCATCCACACAAATAATCAAATTAATATTATCAAATGTTTGTGCCCTGACAGCGTTAGAACCTACAGTAGAAAAGATAGATCAAGGTAATTTGGCCATATAGAAAGATGCAGTAATGATAGCGTGGTGAAGAAATGCAGATATTGTACAGCTGTTGAGGGGAAACAAATAAAGGGTTGACTTTGAAAGATTTGGTACCAAGTCATAAATAGTGATTAAAGATCTCTCTGAAGATTGATCGTTTTTCTAACACAAAATCGAACTGAGTGGAAGATCAAGAAACCCGTTTAACTCATGAAGCAAGGAAGATAAATGTTTAAAATGTGAACAATGATGGTGAAGTTTCAAGGATGCAATTTTTGATATTTTGCATAATGAGTTCTGCAACAACAGACTGGCAACCCCATAACTGTCCTACGCACCTCTTTGTAGTGTTTACTGTTATATTGAAAAATACTGGCATCAAGCAGAGCTAGTCCATAGTGTCTTCTGTTGGTAATGGCAAATGCCAGTAGAATTTCAAAAAGCAGTCTCAGGGCACTTAAGTCTAAATCCTTTGCATCAAATGTCACAGATCAATTAGTACAGTAATTGTGAGGTTTACTGGATGTTAAATTCAATGACTTTTCAATGACTTTCAAGGACAATCTTCAGCAAATACAGTACACGACCTTCTCTTTGACTATCAACTAAAACTTGAACTTGAATGTTTTACGCATCTTTTTCAAATACAAGTTTAACAGATCATATACCATGAAACAAGCTTTGTTATTTGGCTTCACTTAGTTGGCTGAATCCTGACAATGAAAAACAACCTATGACTGACTGCATTTGGACAAAAATCTGGCCTCATGTAGTTGTGCTTTTTGTTTAACAGTCAGTCAGCTTATGCTGTTTAAGCTTGTCGAGCTGTTTTTATTATTTGCACCCAATATTTTATGATACAAAAATGAGAGATTACCTGATCTGGGATATAAATAACTGAAGATGATGACAAACATGTCAAAGTGTGCAGTGTGACTAAGACAAATCTGGCTGCAGGATGAGATTTTAAAAGTGTGTGACACAATTCACGAACCTGAGGACAGAAAAAAAAAACAAATCCAAAGTTTAATTAATATACTACAAAACTTAATTTTAGAAGGCCTTTAAGAGACGCCTAACTTCAAAGTTCTTTTTCTTATAAGTTTTAAACACCATCCTTTTCGGATTTTAGAAATGTGTATGTTATACCAATCCCTTGATCCATGTCCTTGGAAATAAATAAAGAATTGACTAACTCAAGACTAAAAGAGATGCCACATTTGCTTCTGCAATCTAAAAAAGTTGTTACTGCCTGATGTCATAACGTCAAAATACCACATTCAATTATTTTGTAAGCTTTACAATTTTTGAAATGCTTTTTAAATATATATACAGCTTTATACGTCATATGAAAATAATATCTCTTACTGATAATTTCACAAATAATTTCAGCAATAGAATGTGATCTTTTGATTTGACATTGTGACATTGTGCAGTCAGGGTAACTGTTTTGAGTCCACATCAAAGTACAATATGGTGCCCTACTGAAGGTTTTTCTAGCCATTTTGTAATGAATGTTTCCAAAATCTATATCAGGGGAATCGTTTTAAAATCTAAATTCTTTTTTGGAATGTCAGAAAAAAATACAGTACAAAATTATGCATTTTAACACATAAAAAATAGACCTGCTCAAAGCACTTCTGTGAGCGGATTCTAACTCAATAAATTTAAGACATTTTTAAGACTTTTTAAGACCTCAACTTTCAAAATTTAAGACCTATGCAAATCAAATGTTGCTCACAAGATTTAATGAAAGATTAGATCCCCGCAGTCCAACAGGATTGCAGGCTTTGAAGTGACTGTTTATGTGCTTTTCTGTGCCTTTTTCAATGCTTCTTTGAGACATTCAGTGTGCATGTTGAACAACATAGCCAGAAAAAGCTCTAAAGTTTAACAGTGGAAAAATACTTTTGACATGTATGAAATCAAATTTAAGACATTTTAAGACCTAAACAAAGAACTTTTCCGTTCTTAAGACCTTTTCAAGGCCTTAAAAAATCAAAATCAAATACAAGACTTTTTAAGACTTTTTAAGGACCCACGGACGCCCTGTGTGAGGAAGATTTACACAGTTAGCAGGATGGGACAGGCATGAAGATCTTTCTGAAGAAAGGTGTTGCTCCAACTAGTTTTAAATGTTTTAGTGAAAAACAATCTCGGAATATTTTCGTAAGGAAAGGAAAGCGTAAAGGTGAAGTTTTGGAGGCACACAGATGAAACAGAAATGAAAAAACTGTCTAAAATGTGAAAGAAACAAGCTGCTATCAACAGAGAGCCAAGTGATTTTGAAGAAGAAAATGCACAGTTGAAAAAAATTAATGAAAGGTTGGAGCAATGTTGAAGTTCAGCTTCCCACAATAATTAGTTTGGCTGCTCTCGATTATTATAAATTAAGTACATTCCCTAGGTCAACTGCCTATTTAAAAATCTCGTAGGAGAATAAAAGAGCAAAGCCAGGGTGCTGGAAAGGGAAGTGTGAATGACAGGGTTGGTTCATCATCGGAATTTCCAAATTCCAAAATCCAAAATTTTTCAATGGATTTCTCTATTTTCTTCTCACGTCTTATCCGCAATTCTTATTGCAAACTGAAGAGTATATGTAAAATGGAAAAATCAACTAAAAGATATTTAACCATGACTTATATACTCTTAGTCATTTTAAAGAAAAGAACCTAAATAACTAGGAAGGATTTAGCAACTTACTTATAAAGTAACACTGTACATAGTTTCTGCACTTGTTTCTTTCAATTTATGAACAATTACAAAACTGTTTTGGATTTTCTAAAGCTAACCTGAATTCTTTTAAGTCAACAGCATATTTTTCATTTAAGAAATATAACACTTGATCCAGGCCTTCATAACCTGATAAAAACCAAGGTGAATGTCTGAGAGCATTGGAAAGCAGATCAGTGAATATCCAAGCAGCAGTTGCGGGTTTTCATTTGCTCAAACATTCTCACAGATCCATACCAAGCAGGATACTCAAAGGAAGTATAAAGAACTGAACAAAATAAGGATTAGGTACCGTGTTGGCCAACTTGACGTCATGGAACATGTACTTGAAAATCGGAATCAGTTTTAGTTTCATTTCCACTGGTGTGGTGAGACCTTAAAGACAGGAAACAGTTAATGGTACAGTAACAACTAAAGTTGCATAATGCTTGTGGGATATGATTACATTAAATGCCCAAGATACAGTTTTTCTGTAACACATATGAGCTAGTAGTTAACTTACTTAGGCCTCAGTAGTTCTTGACAAAACTAACAGAGACTTTTAGATCTGAGGACCAGGACGATGACGAGGACGAGACTTGACTGTGCGCGCACGTTTTCCAGCAAACTCGTCCTCCAGAGGACGACTTTTGCATGAAATCTCGTCCTCTCCACAACGATTTTGCTGAAAAAAGTGTGCGTGCGCTTGAAATCTTGTCCTCGTCCTGGTCCTCGGATCTAAAGGTCTCTAATGTGAAGCCACAACACTTGTAAACTTCTCCACTTTTGCTGATCTTTGGCCAATGCTTCTGCTTGGCTTTGGGTAATCTTGCTTTTGTTAACAAATCATCTTGAAAGGTGCAAACAATAGTTCACCTATGCCTTCCTCCCCCCCTACCTCCTTCACACACCCACTTTGCTGACTCTCCTTATGAACTTGTCTTCCTCATGCCATAGTACATTTCACCGAAAGTATATTAAATGCGTTCGGTGTGTATATGTAGAATAAAAGAAGAGAAAACAATTTTTACTTAAATGTCATTTCATTAATTCTATGCGTACCCAAATTTACGGTGTTCAACTTATCCATAGAGAAAATAATGCCCTGGGAT
>JAOBAY020015996.1:0-14919 GCA_025331085.2 Zoanthus sociatus | reverse complement strand
GGCTCACTATTATTTATGGTAGATTTAAGGGGTAATGTTAACAATACCTAATAAGGCCCAAACAACTGTCCATGGCTGCTAACATTCAGGCTCACTATTATTTATGGTAGATTTAAGGGGTAATGTTAACAATACCTAATAAGGCCCAAACAACTGTCCATGGCTTCTAACATTCAGGCTCACTATTATTTATGGTAGATTTAAGGGGTAATGTTAACAAGGCCTAATAAGGTCTAAACAGTTGTTCATGGCTGCTAACATTCAGGCTCACTATTATTTATGGTAGATTGAAGGGGTACTGTTAACAAGACCTAATAAGGCCCAAACAACTGTCCATAGCTGCTGACATTTAAGATCACTATTATTTATGGTAAATGTAAGAGGTAATATTAACAAGTCCTAATAAGGTCTAAACAGCTGTCCATGGCTGCTAATATACAGACTCACTATTGTTTACTCTTTTGAGGCAAACCAATATCAATTTTCGAAATAATAAAATCAACCCCGAAAACATCACTCGGGTTTCAATTCTTCCTAGGTCGGTAAATGAGTGCCAGTGCCTGCTTGGAGCAAACTGTGATAGATTAGTGTGCCATTCAAGGTAGTCGTGGATTCTCATCCGCTCAACACTAAAAAAACAGGAACTAAGCACCGGCTCCATGAGCCGTTTTGTCCCGTAAAGGAATTAATAGCTTTTATTGTAGCCCAATGTTGAATGGTTAACGTGCTGGCTATGGGATCTCGCAGAATGGTTTACACATCAAACTTCCTTCCCTTCGAAGGCAGCGATTAACTTCAATACTCTCTTTCTACCTCTTTCCAAATGTTCTTCATCTCCATCTTCACTTGTAATGGAGCCCTGCTGTGTCAGGACGTGTGGAGTCTCACTGTCGGTGTTAGAACCAGCTGGTGCCGTTTTTATTGATTCTTGCATTCGTGAGCGTGGGTCGAGAACAGGAGAACGAGCTCTATCTTCGATCTCTTTTACAACTGAGTTGGGTTTCTTGCCGTGAATCTCATCTGAAGATCGTTCGTTTACCGGTTTTTCGATTTCTATCTCTACTTCAACTGGTCTGTATCGAGAGTTTGTTTGCTCATTCGAGTGTTTCTTTGGCTTTGTAGAAGTCTCGGGACTATCTGTACTGTTGTTTTCCTTTTCAATAGCTGATTTAGTTCGAGGTTTCGGACGAGGTGCACGTTTGGAAACCTGATCAGTCTCCATCAAAATTTGATCTATATCTTTTGAATGTTGTTTTTCTGGCAGGTTGGCTTCTATTTTTTGGTTTTCAATGCTACTTGTCAAAGACTCTTGCCTCTTAGCAGGCTTGGGCGGCAGCCTTGGTCTGTTGGTTTCTGCATTTTCTTTGTCATTAAGCTGTTTCTCGAACTGTTTTAAGAACTCGCTTGGTTTTCTGCAGTGTTCTCCTTCTTCAACTGCTTTCTCCAAATCTTTTAAATTCTTTCCAATTTCTTTTTCTGTATCAACAATATCCTCATTGTTTGAAGAATTTTGTAATCTTTGATTAGTTTCATTTGACTGACTTGTTAGTTTTTCAGCATCTTTATTTGTGTTTTCAAACTCCTTTAAAACATGAATTTGTCTTTGCCTCTCTTGACTTTGGAGTGTTTTATTTGTGGGTATAGAAATTGGTGTCGTCTGAGGAGTGGTTACGGTTTTTATCGCTTCCAAAGGAATTATGTTTTCTTCAGGTTTGGGTTTCTCCTCATCAAAACTAATTATAACTTCGTCTTTCTGGGGCTTAACAATCGTTTCTGCTTCTTGTTTGGAGTTAGGTTCTTCAGGGACACTATATTGGCGGAACCTGTGGGGAGTGTTATCTTTTTGATCCATGGAGCTAACGATATCACCAGCCTCTTCACTGCACGTTTTTCCATTAACAAAATTTTGAATTTCATTTTCTTCATGTTTTTCATTCAGCGCATTTTGAGTTTTACCTCTTTGTTCCTCCTCTTCGAAGTTTTTATGATCAATTTTTTCTAAATCGACCGTTCTTGGCGTTTGGAAGGTACTTCTTTGTAACAACGATGGCGATTGCAAGGGACTGCTGAGGAAAAGATTAAACATATCACTGCTGTTTCCATCCGTTTTATTAAATCCTAAGTCCTCCTGTGTGCTACCTAAATTATCCGTTCCAGATTCAATGTCTTCGCATTTATCTGCACTAGATGGCTGCGGGCTGTTCAAGGTGTCGTCAAAAGAAAAAGAAATCACATCATCTAAAACTGTTTTTTGTAACAAATCCGGCTCATGCAGTGCATGAGACAAATCGGATTCTTTCTCTTCTTTTACGTCGGAGACATTTGGATCTGGGTTTGTAACATCATAGGAAAAAGAATCTTTATCCGGCAGTTCAGTAGGCATAAAGTGCCATAGCAGTTCTGAGTGTGGAGGAGATTCGCTGCTTTCCATCTGGTCTGTAACATCTGAATGAACTGGCGGATGAAAATACTTATCAAAATTTTGCGATGAAAACTCAACGTTTTCACTTTGTTTAATCTCATCTTCATTTGGTGCTCCCGAGAATTTCGGAAGAGGAGTTTTTCTGTCAGGACTTGTCTCGTGAGTAACTGGTTTATTGCTATCGGTCTGAAAACCTGGGGGTGGCGCCACCGCTACGTCATTGTTGTTGTCATAGTTACTACTTACTTCTTGCTGGTCTGCAAAAGAGGCTGGGGCCGACAACAGTGATTTTGAACTGCTTGAATTAGTGGCCATACCGTGGCGTTCATTTTCATATTTTATGGATGCCACTTGTTGATCACTCTCTTGTTTACCGATTTTATTTGTGCCAAGTTTTTCCTCGTTTCTGTTTGCTTCTTTCAAGTTTTTACCTTCTTCCTGTTTGTGCGTTGTCTTTGCAGCTTCAAAGAGATCAGAACTGTCGGATACAACCGATTCAAACGAATTCGATCTGCCATATGACCATGTACTCAAGTTATTAACGTCTTCTGTGTCGTCAAAGAGAAAATTGTTTTTACTTCTTGCAGTTGGTGTCCCATTAGTTCGGAAAGTATTTTGTTCCTGTCTGCGTATGTCCTTTGAAAGTTCTGACAACGCGTCAGTCACTCGAGTTTGTGCCCTGTCTAGTTTGTCGTCCCAGTCCCGCACTTTTTCTTGTGCAGTGCGCGCCGGCGTTGTTGCCTGCATACTAATAAGTCTTTTGTAGTTTTCCAACTGGCCCGAGAGAAGCTCGCGTTCTACTCGCACTTCCTCAAGCTCAACAATTTTTCTTTTCAAATCTAAAACTTCCTTTTGAAGTTTTTCATTTTCGAGACATTTTTTCTCGTAAAAGACATCGGTTTTTTCAAGTTTTTTCTGTGTTCTGTTTAATTCGTACTGCAGACGAGTGATTTGATCATTTTTATTTTTACAAGCAGTTTCTTTCTGAACGAGATCCGACTTAACTGACTGCAAAGCGCCGTCCGCAGCATCTCGGCTAAAGTTTAGATTCAAAATTGTTTCGTCTCGCTCAGCGAGAGTTTTTCTATAATCTTCGCATAGTTCTTTTTGCTGTTGTAACGTTATTTTAAGATCAGAAATCTCGTTTGTACTTGTTTTATACCTTTTTTTCATTTCGTCGTATTGTTCTTCCAGATCTGCATTTTCTATAGACATCTCCTCGATATTATTCTCTAACGATGCGATTTTCTCCCTTGCAGAAGTTATCTGTTTTTCTAATTGCTCATTGTCTCTTTGTCGTGTTTCTCTCTCAACTTCAAGTTCTTCAATTTGTTTATGTGCTTGTAGTATCTCTTCTTTTAGTTTTGATTTTTTGTTCATTTCTCGAGTTTGGATTTTTTCTGCTTCTTCCAATTCTATTTTATGCCTTTGTAGTTCTTTCTGGGTTCTTTTAAGTTCTTTTTGCTTTGATTCTAGTTCATCTTGTGTAGCCCAAACACTTTCTCGTTCTATATCTAATTCTCTCAAAAGGTCTTCCTTTATTTTTTTTAGATTATTATTGCTTTCCTCCAAGTCGCTTTGTTTTTGTTTCTCTTTGACCAATGTTATTTCCATTTCATTAAGTAACTGCAGGGCATTCAGTGCTTTTTCCTGAAGCAATTTTTCTTGGCTTTGATTCATTTCCTTTGCTTCCTCCAATAAAGATAATTTATTTTCCGCATTGGTCAATTCCCTTTGTAACTCGTCAACGCGATCGTTTTGGGCCACAAGGGATTTCTCAATTATTGAAAAATCTAATTCTTGTTTCGCATTTTTTTCTTCATATTTTTTTATTTCTTGTAACAACTGATTGTTCTTACTGACTAAATCGTCTAATCTTTCATTAGCACGTTCATGTTTCCGTTTTACTTCCATTTTTTCTTCTTGACTTTTTTCAAACGCCGCCTCCAGATCAGATACACTCTCCTGGGCTGCTTGCATAAACATATCGTATTCTTCTTTTATTGTTTTATTTGTAGTTTCCAGCTCATTTATTTTTTGGTAAGCATCATTGCATTCATCATCTCTTTTTTGTATTTGTGTCACTAATTCATGTGCTCTGCGTTTAAATTCAGCCACTTGCAGTTCCTTCTCTGATAGTTCCTGTTTGAAAGTTTTCTCTTTCTGTGACAAATCATGTTTTTCGTGTTGTAATTCGACAAGTTTTTCATTGAGTTTCAACAATTCTTTATGAGTTTCGGACGATTCTTCATCCGTCCTTTCCATCATGTTTTTCAAGTCTGCGTACTTATTTTCACACAACGCTAGCTTACTCGTTATATCAGCAATGGTTTTGTCCTTTTTTTGCAATGATTCTCTCATTGTTTCATTGGCGATTTCTTTCCTACCTTGTACATCATCACAAAGTTTCTCCAAGTCCTTTATTCTTTCCTCCGCTTCTTGCAATTTGCATAACAGTTGCTGTTGCTCGTTCTCCAGGTTTGTAATTAGTGTTTCGTATTCCTCTTGTTTTTCTTGATCACGTTCCGCTTCTTTCTTCATTACCATGATTTTCTGGCTCAGTTTCTGAATTTCACTCTCTGCCAAAGAAAAATCTTGCTGTAATTCATGTATTTTAAGTTTAGCTTCTTCCTCTTGAGCAGTTGCGTTTTGCACTTCAACTGTCAACGTTCTAATATTTTCTTCAGCAGCACCCAGAATCTGGTTATTTTCAATTTCTTTCTTATAAAAGCATTCTACTTCGCTTTCTAACTCAGCGCACCTGTCTTTCATTTCTAAGAGTTCTTTTTTCGTGTCAGTATCTCTTTTATCAATTTTGTCTTTGAACGAATGTTCTAAAGATTTACATTTGTTGCTCATTGATTGCAGCTGTTGCTGTAAATTAACAAGTTCTTGTTCCTTTGTTAACACTTCATTCATCAAATTTTCTTCTAATTCTTTACTTTTGCTTTGTTCGTTTAATTTCATCTCCTCATGTTTACTTAAAATTTCTTTTGATTTTGCCAGTTCTTCCGAAATTCTCTCTCTGTCTTCTTGTATCTTCCAAAGATTGGCTTCCCGTGATTCAATTGTTTCTTTAAGATCTGTAATCTCGCCCTGGAGTTGCTCTATTTTGTTTTGTAAACGGCGTTTTTCATCATCTGCTTCGGTAAACGACTTTGAGAATTCCTTTGCTTCATTTTTTGCTTTTTTTAATTCATCAAGCAACTGCTCTCGTTGAGATAACAGCTCGTTAAGGTTTTCATTTTCTTGTCGCAATCTTTCCTCAAGTTCTCTGGTGCTTTGGTTCAAAGCCTCGTTTTGAGCCTTAAGCTCTTCGTTATCTAAATCTAATCTACTCGAAGCTCGCCTTGGGGAAAAATCCTCCTCCATAAAGGAATCAAACTCTGGCGTTGCTTGAAGTTCTCCAAAACCATTTTGTTGGAAGTCAGGAATTATTTCAACCAGTTCGTCTTGGAGTGATTGCTGCTTGGTGTTTCCAATGTTTTTGTTTTTAAGATGCTCGTTTTCTTTAGCCATTTGTTCGAGCTTTTTCTGGACAATATTCAAAGTGTCTCTTACTTTTGTTTCCTTTTCTTTCAGTAGCATATTTTCTGCTTGAAGTTCTTGAATTATTTTATTGTTCTCCTTTGGAGTTTGTTTGTAATCCATTTTCTTTCCATGTTTTTCTCTATCATTGCAGTCAATCTCAGACATACCGCTGTCAGAGTTTGCGGGCTCCACTTGACCATAAACTATCTGAACGGGAGCCGAGTCACTCGCTTTTAGGTTCTGAATCTCGTGCTGTAATAAAATGTTTGATTCTTTTAAGATTTCGTTGTCTCGATTTCTCTTCAAAAGCTGGTCTGTAAGTTCGTCATTTTGATTATGTAATTCCACAAGTTCATCCTGAAGTTTTTTAACTTTTTCTTCTTTTCCTTTCAATAGAGTTTCAAAGTTGTCTGCCCGCATTTTCTGAACGCCCGCTTGCTCTCTTGCACTGTGCAGATCCATCTCTAATTGTTCAAAGTTTCCTTTAAAAGAACTAATGACACCGTGTAAATTCTCTATTTCATCTATTTGCCTTTGGTTTTCTTTCCTTAATAAATCTTGTTCTTGTTTTAAAGTTTCGTTGTTCAGAGTTTTTCTCCCACTATACAGCTGATTTTCCAAAACCTTTACCTGTTCTCTTGCACCTTCTAAATCTGCTCGTAAACGGTTCCTTGTGTTTTCGCTGCTGTCGTAAAGTCCACGAAGTTGCGCTTGTTCTTTCTTTAATAAAAACAATTCTTTTTCTGCTTGTGTGTATTTCTCAACGTTGGCTAACACGTCCTGATTAAGTTTTGCTTCTTTTCTTTCATACTGTTGACATTTGCTTTCAAGGTTTGCAAGTTTAATTTCCCTCGAATGCAAATTTCTTTTAAGCTCCTGCAGTTGCTTTTCATTTGCTCGCTCATTTGCTTGAGAATTCATGAACACTATTTCCTTATCTGTAATTTCTCTTTGAAGTCTATCTCTGACAATGCCAAGGCTGTTAACTTCATTTTTTGCAATAGAAAGTTCCTTTCTCAAAGAATCACAAGTTCTCCCTAAGTCGAAATTGTTTTCTTTGAGTGATCTTATACAAATCTCCTGCTCTTTAAATTTATTTCTTGACGTCTCGCCACTGTTTCTCAAGTCTTTGAGTTCTATTTCTAGTAGAGCTAAATTTTCCTCTAAGGCTGTTGCTCTTTCTTTTGTTTCGTTTATAACGTCTTTTAAACATTGTTTTTCATCTGATGTTGTTTTTAGCTTCTGTCTCAGAGTATTTATTTGCTCATCACTAAACTGTAATTCTTGTCGTAGTCGATCTTTTTCCTTCTCGGCATTCAATCTACTCGCATTTACCCGTAACATTTCATTCTCTAAAGACTGTACGTCCGTTTGGAGACTTCGATTTTCAGTCTTAAGTTTCTTGATTAAGCTCTGTTTTGAATTGAGTTCTTTGGTGTAAGCGTCGCTTAATTTTTCATGTTGTTCTACCTTATGTTCGAGTCGCAACACTTCGCTATCAGTATCACAGTTGTGCAAATATTCTCTTAGTCTCCCATTTTCTAATACTAAGTCATCCTGTTTGTCGTTCGTACTCTCCGGTAAGTGAGAGTGATAACTATGCGGAGAACTAGAGAGTGAACTAATATTTTCTGGGTAGCTTTCCTCCGACAAAGGAAGTGACGAGTAACTACTGTATATTTTCGCTTCTTGTTTTAAGCGCGAATTCTCTTTCTGTAATGCTTCCGTGGAAGCTCTTAGTTTTTGAATTACAATTTCTTTTTCTACAGCTTGTTTGTGTTGATCTTGACATGAATTTCGATGATGTAAAAGTTGTTGCTGCATTTCACAAAAACTCCTGATTAGATCATCCTTTTGCCTCTCTACTTCTTCCAAATAATTAAGTAGTGAAACCTTCAAATCATCCTCTAGTTTCGTAACTTCAATACCTAATTTTTTAACAAGAATTTCTCTCGCAGAGTTTGCATTGTTTAAAGTCGCTGAGCGTATTTCACCGTATCCGTTGCATTCAAACTCGTCAAAATATTTTCTGGAGGATGACACTCGTGGAAATGTACCACTATGGGACGACAGATTTGTCGGAGTGACAAAATCCCTTTGAAAATTTGAATTCGGCGTTGAATAACCACAATTAGATTTTGTAGCTTCAGGTTTTATGTCACTTAAAGCCCGTAGTTTTTGAAGTGTTTGTTGAGCAAAAACAAGTTGCTGTTTTATAACTGCTCTATCCCTAGCTTGATGTGCAGCCATTTCCAAAATCAATCAATCTATTGTAAAACCCTGCTCTAACTTTTCCAACCAAAGTTGCTCTCTCGAAGCACAAAACATCCGTCAAATTTATTGTATTCTGGATAAGCTCAATAATGAATTGAGCTAACACTCATGCCATATTTAATTGACTTCTTGAGATTCACGCTCTGCGGATTGGTCTTTTGGTGGCAGGAAAATCCTTAAATGTCTTCCAATATTATTGACCTTGCGAAGTAGAACAAATTTTGACGTATTAGACGTAAGTTGAAGAATCGAGCGTGTGTTGTTGGCATCTTACTGCTTGAAAACCAAGCATTTACGAAAGACGCTGTTAGTATTATTGCTGCATTCAACGCGGAACCGTTTCTAAGCAAAAGATAAAAACTTTTCTCATATAATAAAAACAGATGTGTATCTCAACTGTCGTTGTTTCAAACACAAACTACATCGTCCGGAAGTTTTGTTTTTTCAAGATATTCTCACAAGTGATAAGATTTAAATCAATCGGAAGTAATCCTTGAAAATGTTTATGAGAACCTTGATACCACCTGTAGAAATTTACAAACCGTTCGTGCTATTTAGAAATTCATATTCACGTTGTTTGTTGTAAATCTGCTCGAAAGAAACTGCAACTCTGATTGGTTAGTTGAATCGGATCGGCAGGTGTTAAGGCCGCTGTTGGTTGCTTAGTTACGAGTTTCTTTTCCAGTTTTGTATTGGCTATACATTATCATTTCTGTCAGTTCCATTTATAAAATGTGGCTCGGCTTCTTGATATTGAATTTCTTGATGAATTTAAAAAAAGATTTTATGTTCAATTTAGAGATATGACGACGTTTTCCTTTTAATCATATACGTTTAATTTTAGCAATTCTTATTATGATATATACGTTTAATTTTAGCAATTCTTATGATAACGGAAGTGAAAACAGTTTTTCGTGAAGAGAATCATGCTTTTTTAAGATTACTCTGAGAATAAAACAATATTATATTTATAACGAAAAGTTGCGCGCAAGATAATCCCACAATCACTTTTTATTTGTTTAATTTAATTTTGACTACTGATTTATGCAGCAAAAATTTGTCAAAATAATTCTTCTCTGCATATTGACACTTCTCACGTTAAGTTTAACAAAATTTGAAACTGATAAAGAAACTGTAGGGCTTTTGTTTAAACACCCATTTTTGTAATCCTTCAGTTTTTAAATTCGTGCAAATCTGGTGTTTGTAAAAATTTAACGCACATTGTTTTGGTGAAGTAAGAGATAATTTTAGCGTCTGTTTTCATCATGGATATGACATGTATCTAACAATAGTTCTGAATTAAGCTTGGGATAAAAGAAAAAAGAAATCTAAAAAGTGTTTATAAAGCAATATAAGTGAATGCCATTCAGGTTTGTTTGCACTGCTAAGAAGAGATATTTCAAAAGTTTACTTTGCCCGATGTAAAACCATGCAAAACATGTTTTCTTTCTGATTCCCTAATTTGAATAACTGGTCCCGTACACTAAATGACCAAGTTGGTTTCATGCTGTTTTCATCCGCGCATTAATAATGATTCAATCGACAACCAAGCTTCGGATATAAGGATTATGATATTCAGCTTGGTTTAACTAAAACGCACAATTTGTTCACAAAACCAGCTGAATTATAAGATCATAACTAAAATAAAAACAAACATTTTGATATATATGTTTAAAAGTGTGCTAATATTATTGTGCTATTCGAAAACGTTATATGTTGTAGACACAAAGATTAATTTAGAAACACTACAATTTGAATTTTGATACCCTGGCATTCAGCAACCGTGTTTTCCTTATGTGATACTTTGCCGCAGATAAAAACCTGAAATCTTTTTTGAAATATATCATATGTTCTGTACTATGAATGAGTCTTCGTTTAGCTAAGAGCTGTGAGATCTGTATTAAAGTTTGTTTTGATTTTTTAAAACTAGATCTCATAAATGCGCTATATTAATGCTAAGCATGCAAACACTCCATCATCTATGAATATTGTACAATCCTATATCGTACTGTTTTTTGGTTCGCTTGATTCTTTAAACCGAGTCTTCAAATGCCCACATAATTTAACAATGATTCCATTGATTACAAATAAATTTTTTAAGCTTTTTTTTCAAAAAAAAGAAAACTTTTGTTGATTCTTGCTTCGTTATAAACAAGGTCATAAACGACCATTATGTACAACTTTGTTCAGAAACAAACCCGTCATTTCAGCGAAACCATTCGGTAAGCCTCTTACTAACTGAACTGTAATGCCGCCAGCGGTGTAGCCAACCCGTGCGCCTGCAGACCCGGGCCTTCAAATTATTTTGACAAGAAAAAACTATAATAATTATATTGAATAAAAAAACACAAAAACACAATTTTTTAAAAAATTTCTCGGGGAAGGATTAGGCCTAGACACAAAAAGCCGGATTTTTTTTTTACGATTTTTAGAGCATCAGGAGATTTTTAGAAATTTTGGGGATTTTTAGAAAAAAATGGGATTTGGGGGAATTTTTTGATGATTTGGAACAAAAATTGTTCTATATTTTTTGCCGTTTTATTTGAAATTCCTATGAAATGAAAATTTTGTCCCATTGTTTACTATACTTCGTGTGTGTGAATGCTGTCTGAGTTTTGAAGCCTTTAAGTGTACACACGAGCTAGCAGTTTTGCACTCCTGGCATGGAACACTGATCTATTTGAGTGCCTTTTGTTTAATAAACTTGTTCGGCTTTGTGATTGGCTTATGCAGCGTAGTGTGACAAGACCGAGCGAGACCAGATTCAAAAGTGATGTTACACGGTGAAACTCTCAGTTTTTATCACCATTACAATTCCTCAGACGGTTGCAGAAATAGAATAAAGTTCTAATTTTGTGAAACTTGTTTCGTAACGGCAGATTGAAAACGTTTCACGAAACAGACTATGTTACAAAATGCAATGCCCGCTGAAACGTAGGTGGTGTTTACGTGAGGCTGGATTGAGATTCATTCCGGAACGAAAATAAATTCAGTGAAGTGTTTACATGAAAAAGTTTAAAACGAACTCCTATACCGGAATGAAAAGGCAAAACACGAACTTTTAGGTGTAGTGTGCATGCTCTATTCGGTCGGAAGTCCGACTTTGCAGCCATTTTCGTACCGCTATGAACTTGTACAGTCTGTACATGATACTGGAACGAATTGCGGTCGGATTTCATTCCAGAATGAAAAATTTGACGTATCATGTAAACAAAGGCAGTGATTTGTATGGAACCGGAATGAAATCGATCCCATATCATGTAAACACCGCCTTATTTCGCAGCGCCGTTGCACTCAAGTTTCAACTAAAAGTTTCAACGTGTAATGCATCTATCAATGTTAATCCCGAGGGGGGAACCGGGAGGTTGTTAAAGCCACGCATGTTTAGTTTTTTCAAGCAAGCACAAAGATAGCCAGGTTCAGTTCAAAGTTAAACTTCAACCAATAAATAGTAAAATGCAAAACAGATCTGGAAAGAAAATTAAAATAGAGTTACCTGTTAAACAGGTAACTCTAACAGTGAGAGAAAAAAAATAAAAATAAAACTAAAACAGAGTTACCTCTTAAACAGGTAAACTCTAATAGTGAGAAGAAAATACCAGGGCGAGAGAAACAATCGCTCGTTTCGGAACGAAAACTTGAGATTCGGTGGAAATGCAGGAGACTCACGCTTAATGTGTGAGATTTCAAAGAAATGCTTTCGACAACACTCTGCATTCAGAAAAACTCACCTTTACGTTTTTAACCTTGTAGAACTCCTCCGGTTTCGTCACCTGTTGTTATCCACAAGGCTCCGTTCAAGTTAAAGTCTAACCACGGACAAATTAAATGATAGGTTGGATAGGAGTTAAGATTTAAAATCACTTAATCCACAGTAATGTTTCACTAAACTCACCCCTCAACCTTTTCTTGTCGAATTTTGAACTGTTTTTAAAAGACCGCCATTTTAACTTTTGAATTTTTTTCCCTTGGTTCCCATGCTCTATTTTTTGTCACACGTGCGCGGTCGCCCAATTTCAACTACTACGTCATGAACGAGTGTTAAATTTATCGAATTTGAATAAAAATACCGAGTTAGGAATTAAGATTTTGTTAAAAATAAAAATGTAGGACTCAATATCAGACTCTCATGATATAATTATTTCTTCCATGTAAAGGAAGTTTAAAGTATGGTTTATTTCAGGGTTTTGCCGCCAATTTTTTTTTAAAAAAACATTCTCCTCTTAGAAAAATAATGTAGCTAGACAAAAAACTTGACCCAGTCCCTAAGCACGAGAGTTTATTGTCTTACGAATAGCAAACTTTGGTTCGAATCATTTGTTTTACACTATAAAGTAACTATAAATACTAGGAATTTTAAAGATTGATTCCTTCGTTTAATTGATGGACAGGCTTTCTTTAAAGGTTGAGCACCTAAAGTAGTATGCTCAAGGGCAGATTTCAAATAGGGAGACGTAATCAAACGTTTACTTATTTCTACATAGGGGAGGCAGAGTGGCTCAGTGGTCAGAGTTGGGGATTTGAATGCAGAAGACCCGGGTTCGAATCCCCGACTCGAGCTACTGAATGAATTTGTCCTCGGTGATCCAAGGGGTAAATTCACCACGCTTTGTAAATAGCCAACTAGTTTGCCTCCTACCAGTTGGGATTCTGAGCTGGGAATATGGGATTTTAACATGACACTGAAAAGCCCCTCAGGGGTGTTGTCATTAAGTTATATCTTTTTTTTCATCTTTTTTTTACATGTGTTATAAGTGTACAGAGGACGAAAACTAAAGTTAACTAAAAATACAAAATTTCAGGCATGTATATATAATTTATCGGTAAATACTTTAATATACACATGGAATTGCTAAACATGAATTTATTAAAAAAAATTAAGTGAGCAAAAACATATGGCACACAGAGGACAAATAATACAAATGCAATATTTCATACACGTTTAATACCAAAGTCAAATTCAAGTAGAAATACTATCTCAAGATAAGGTTAGTACATTGAAAAATGTTATAAATTTTAGCTTATAAAAAATGTCTTCTCGCAAGATAACAAATTTAACACAAAACCTGTAAGATTTCAAACCTATCTATAATATACAAAAAGCGTGTTAATAAAATTTCTATGTACAAAATGTACAAACAGAATACTTACATTATAACAACTTGTATGGATGGAAAAGGTAAACAAATATGTAAAGAGAATTTTGAAATCAAAATTTTGATAAGGAAAGTTTAAACTTTACTTTATTATGGTGCTTAAGACTATCTCCCTTGAGTGTGATAGCTAAGTCTGATTCTTCATCACAACTACAATTTCTATTAGTAGTAGTAATTAAATCTATGCCTAAACCTTTTTTATCTTTGTTCTTATTTATTCCCGCTGGGAAAACTTGTGACAGATAATTGTACTTTGGAATAGATATAACACTAACTCTATACCTTTTAGTTTTTTAAAAACCTAGGTCTCGACGCTGGTCGACTGGTCTTTATTAGATAATTATTCTATAAATTAAAGGAAAACTGGACTCCAAAATTATTTTTTGATATGAAGTGCATATATTTGAGATTCTAAAAATGTAGTTTTATAAGTGACCCGCCTATCTGTATTTTGAAAAAAATCATTACAAAAAGGGCTAGTAAAACCTTATGTAGGGCGCCATTTTGCACTTTTAACGCAGGCTTAGAACAGTCAGTTGCTCTTGACGTCACAACGTGAAATCCTACCGTGTTTATCACTGAAATTAGTGAAGTTTTGTGAAATTATAAAGTAGAGACATTTCATTTTTATGAAGCTATATCTGTTGACATAGCACCTTCATAAAATGTTTACAAATTGTCAAAAGAATAAAACATTTTAACGTCGTGACGTCATATCGTGATGATCTTGTTAGATTGCGGGCGCAAGTATGGCGTCTTCCTTAGTCAAGAGCAAGCACATTTTTATATTTATTTCTAAGGACAGGGACCGGACTCAAACAGCTGTAGTTTTATATATCAGAATATAATTTTGGAGTTCAGGTACCCTTTAAACAAATGATCTACGATATTTTACCAGTAAGTGTATTAATGACGGGTCTTAGGAAGAAAGAAAGTAATCAAGTTCGCTTTTCTTCATTATAACTGTTAACTCTCAAAGCTACTGATAAATTTAACATTTTCAAAATCCATCTTTCAAGAAAAAAAATTACAGGATATATGAAAAAGGTTTAATAGATAAATAGCATCAACCATTTAATTTATCATGGACTAGTTTCAAAGTTAGAATGGATAACACCAACCATTTCACACTTCCAAGTTGTGTAAAAAAGGATCGTCCATACTACTACATACTTTGGGGGAGTCAGGTTGGTGTTGTGGTCATCACTCGCGCCTCCCACCTCTACGACCCGGGATCGACTCCTGGGCTCTGCATGTGGGCTGAGATTTGTTGATCTCAATCTGACTCTGAGGGTTTTTTCTCCAGGTACACGGGTTTTCCTCCCTCAGCAAAATTGACTCCCAGCTGATTAAATCTGAAATCTGGCAGTGGTGCTGTGCTCCGAGGTCATGTATGGATCGTGTACTGGGGCCAAGCACTTATATGGCAGCACAGCTCCTTCGGTTCTACCTTGTTTGCAATTGAGCCTCTGGCTGTGAGAAAGGGCACTTAGCAAGCCCCCCCCGGTCACCCCCGCCCCCCGTAAACGCCTAATA
>JAOBAY020015936.1:0-14927 GCA_025331085.2 Zoanthus sociatus | reverse complement strand
TTTTTAGACTTGAAAATGATCTCGGAGAGATCGAAACGTCGTCAAAAAATTTTATCGCTAGTTTTTATCTTAAAATGAAATTCTTTTTTAACTAAAAAAAACCTAGATAAGCTAACCCATCTTCATACAGCTATTGAAAGCAATTGTCTAAGTTACATTATATTTCTGCAGATATGACGAGCTTAAACGAGAAAGGGATACCCTCGAGGTGCGGTTCACAGAACTAGCTAGCAGTATGCACGATTGCCGTACGCCGGATCGCTTGAAGGATTTCATTATAGACACGTCTCATGGAGAGTTTTCCATTAATACCATTACTGATTATCAGCACGGAGATAACGATGACCATCACAATTATCAGTCGTATGACACGAGCTCCTACCCGAATTCACCGAGGGACTATGGTAGAATGGATAGCAAGTGGGAGGCAGAGATTGACTACTACAGATCGAAGTATGAACAAGTAAAGAGAGAAAAGGAGCTTCTCGAAAGAGCGTTCAAGGGTGAAAAACGAAGAAACGAAGAAAAGGAAAGAGATTACGATAATGAACAAGAGGAGCGTCGTCATTTGGAAGAAGAGAACGAAAGACTTTCAACTAATGTTAGTAGAATGCAAGAAACCATCCGGGGCTTAAGAAGAGATAACGATATCTTGACAAAGTCGCTGAAGACGTTGGAAAGGTCTCCCATTACTTTGCAAGGCCAATCAATCCATCACACATCATCGGCTTCAAACGTGACCGAGCTGTCTGAGTATAAAAGCAACGTTGAAGTACTAGAACGCGAAAACAAAGAATTCAGAGATATTCTTGCCCAACTTGACGGACGAAAGTGCAGTAGCAACTCAATGGATGATATGGTGGGAGAGAAAGAGTTGATAGAAATCAAACGAGAAAAAAACAAACTAGAGGCTGCCATTAAAGATCTAAAGCGGACTGTTAAGCACCAACAGGAGCGAATTGAAGAAATCAGGCGTGAGTCCGATGAAGATGGGTTAAGCGTCAAAGACAGCCTTAGAAAACTACAGAGAAAGAACAAAGAACATGAACGAATCCTCCAAGACCGTGATCGGGAACTGGAAACCCTTAAAAAGCGCAACTTTGAAGAATTTCGCCTTCTGGAAGTAAAATTTAGAAGTGAAGTTTCTGCCAAAGCACAACTTCAGAAGCAAATCATAGATTTCCAGAACAGAGTGCAACGTTTGGAAAAAGAAAGAGACAGTCTCACAGAACAGATGAGAAGTACGTATCAAAAAGACGCGTTCTGCACAAACTTGGGAAGTGATAACGACATGGATTTTCTTCGCAAAAGACTTGAAGAAGAACATCAATGTAAGGTACGACTTGCCAACGATATCAAGTACCTGTTGAATGACATCAATGAGCTGCGAAATAGAAACAGACAACTGGAGGACAACTTTGGGCGAGAAAGAATGGAAATCCAAGCGACTATAGAAAAGCAGGCCGGTGAAATTACACAAACGTATACGGATGAGATAAATAAACTTCAACTGTCTCTTGCAGAAGAGGTAGCGTAGTCTCGTTTTGGTTTTACTATGTTAATTTTAGTTAATAAACAAACAGTAAATAAAACACGGGGAAAGAAAGAAGATGTTAAGAGTACTTATTATCAAATTCAACAAACTTCCTCCGCAAAACTACTTGATACCCACATTGTTGTCATAACAAATTAAGAAAATGTGGGAATCAGGCGGACTCTTTCCTTCAAAGATTTGAACATTACGATTGGAAAAAATTCAGACAAATAAACAGCTCAACATTATTGCAGCAATAAAGTCTTCAGTTTGGCATTAGTCGATTTATTTCTGTAATTCTAAAAACTTGTTTCTTCATCTCTTTTGTTTAACTGGAAGAAAAATGAATGGCTTGATCTAATTCCTTTAAAGCACAAACATAGGGTAACCATTCCACCATTCATTTTTTTTCTAGGATGTTCAAGCAAGGATCGGATATCACTATTCCAAACAAGTCAAGCATTCTTGATTGTTAGTTGAAAAAAATAATTTAGTCGGTTTTATAAAAATGATGACGATCGAAAACTGCGTCGCTCTTTCTAAAAAAACAGTTAATTATTTTTTTAGTTGTATATTTAAGAAAATGTAAAAACATTAACGTTTGGACCTTAGTTTTTATAAAGGGAGTGAAAGCGGCGTCTAACAACAAAGAACTAACGTCAGAGTTTTTATTTGAGATGTACAATTTAAAAAATTATTATAAACTCATAAATATAAATCTAAAGACCGGAGAGAAATCAACTGCACTTCTATTGTACTTCGTTCATGATAATCACTATAAATCCTTTTAGGTTAGACGAAGGGAACAGTTGGAAATAGAACGGGAATCGATCAATGCGCAGATGGCAGGTCTCCAGCTTGAAACAGGAACTCAAGATGGTTGTAACATTAGAACAAGACTCGAGGAAGAAGTTAAACGGCGGGAAGCTCTTGAGGTAGAAAACAAAAACCTTCTCTACGAAATGAATAAGATGCTTACAAAGTCTAGAAAACATATCACTGACACGGATGATGGTGAAGATGGTGACACTAACAAAGTAAGGAAGTTGATGCGTCAGAAGGAAGTATTAGAAAAAAGCAACAAAGACCTTGTGAAAGAACTCGAAGAATTCAAGGATAAAATAGAGGAACTGCAAGGAAGCGCCAAAAATATTAGAGAGTTGAAGCGAACCAACAAGGAACTCGAGGATGAAGTGATCTACTTGAAACGTAAGCGAGAGGAAATGGACAACTCTCAAAAAAATCTCCAAAATGAAATCGACCGGATGTCTTCAAGCCTTAATGAATATGAAAAAACTAACCGAAAACTATCCGATGACTTGGAACGTTTAACGAGAAAAATAGATGACATGGAAGATGAGTTCAAGAACGAGAAAACTGCGCTGGCTCGAAAGTATGACCGCGAAAAGGACAAGGCTGTTGATGAGATGTCAAAGTTGAAAGACGATGCAGAATTCAGATTAAAAGAACAAATGATAACTACAAGACAACTTGAAAGTACGATCAAGAACTTAGAATACCAAATGAGGACAATGGCGTCAGTCGGACCTTTAGGTAAGCATATCAGTAGTTTTAACAATAGCAATTTCTAAATTTTATACAATGCATCAAGTTCCCTACTGAATATGAACATGTAAAAACTTAAATAAATAGATCTGGTTCGTTTGAGATTACAGTTAAAGCGCACAAGTATTACTAAGAGCTTAGCTACAGAGTTAAGCGTCGAACATCATAATAATTAAAACTAAAGCTAATCCTTTACAAGCCTAGTGGTTCATGGAGCCGGCGCTCATCTCCAGTTTCTGTAGTGTTAAGTGAATGAGAGTCTTTGACTCCCCCTGGACTAGACACTAATCCATCGCAGGTTAGCTCCCAGCAGACGCTGGTACTGAATCACCTACTCCGGAAGGATGGAAAACTGAGTTAGCTTAGGCGCAAAAGAAGGTTAAACAAATATTTGAATCTTGAAAAAGCCAAGCCAAATATTTTATATATTAATAACGCTCTCAACAGATTTAGAAGAGACAGACGACACAACATCGGGATCACCACCCTACTCTTTACGATAGATGTGTGTGGGCTCTTTAAGGTTTCCCGATAGAGAGTCAGGAAACTGGGCCTACGCTTTAACGTCCTTATCCGAGAAGATGCGAGGTTTTAATCATTTGCTGATGTTATAACAAAGGCAGCACCTTCTCCTCAATCATTTTAAGACCCTGAGTGTTGGTCCGGCCGGTAATAGAACCCGAGCCTCTCACACGATAGACTTTTACCTTACCAATTAGGCTAACCAGACGGCTATTATTCTTAACTTCCAAATATTGTCTCATGAGAGCATAAATTTTTGTCCTCGAATAGTGTCGTAATCAATATTACGTCATAACATTGATGCCATCATAACGTCATTTTCTTACTTGACCGAGGGTAAATATACTATGCGGCTATTTCTTGAAAGTAAGATACATGTATTTCAGGTATTTTAATCCAGTAAAGATGTATTTTTTTCGGCTATTCAAGTTTTGCATAACTGTTAGGTTTTAGAAATATAAAAACAGCATAAAATATAGTAGAATATGTCGGTAACTTTTGTTGTTGCTTTTTCTGCGTCGCTTTACCTTAAAACAGTTGTATTAGTCTGAGGTTTGAATCATTTTTTTTTTATTTTGTCGTTAAGGCGGTACTTGTGGTTCTGATAATGGATCGGTGGCTCGCCAGCAGATGAACACTTACGTCGAGTCTCTGAAGAAACAGATCGAAAGTCTTGAGGATTCTGTGCGAGACAAAAACAGAAGATACGAAGACGAAGCAGGAAAGTTCGAAGTACAAAAGAGGAGAATGCTAGATGACTTTGATCGCGAAAATCAAACCTTGAAACAAAGCTTTGAAAGGGAGAAGACCGATTTGGAACGACGTCTAAAGAGTCTTGAGAGTGGAATGCGGGGAGAGGCAGTGGATGGCAGAAGGTTAAGTTTCAAACTCTATAATATGATTTCTTCTTAGAACATTAACCTATTACCTATACATAATTTTTCAATCATAACTTTGACACTTATCAAAAAAGATTTGTGAAACAGGCCTCTATTTGATAGAAATTTTCTTTTTCAAATAACCTTTAGAAACATTGTAGTTTGAATGTAAAAAGGCGTAAGACTTAGTACAGCTTTCAGCCAAACATAATCAATAACTGAAATAACATTTGTACAAATTTGTCTTCTGTAATCTAAGAAGAAAACAAATATATTACGGTCTGGCTGATGATCAATTATTCCATTTTATTATCTGACTACGGCTATACTTAAAACTTTTGTTTTCATACAATTTGTCCTGACTGTTTTGATAAACTATTATGAGTATATTCTTCATAGTACCGAATCTAGTCAGCGGGCTAGATAGGCTTAATGTATTTCCATTTCTCAAAAAGTTTAATAATAATTAAAGAGCTCATAAACTAAAAAATATACGGCCATAAACCTAAGTTTGTGCTTAAGTATTTATCACGATTCTCATTAATATTCTATAGTATATCTCAGTTTAAAGAATATATGTAAAAAAACGGGACCGGAGAAAGAAGTCCGGATAATCGAATAGTCCGGATAATCAGGGTTAGAATAATCGAGATTCGACTGTGTACATCTAGCGCGTAAAACCGACTGTGAGGGAAATAAATGTTTTATTAATCACCAGAATAATGGGTAAAAAATGAACTTTATTTTCAAAGACACAAAAAATAAACTTTTTTCTATTTTTAAGATGCTCTTCCAAACATCTTGACTTTTGCCTGACTTGGATATCGCGAGTTGTGAGAGCCATGCAATCAGAGCTCGCCAAAATGGACATTGGTTACTTTGCTAAACACTAAATTAGTTTATTGTGAACTACTAAATGTTTAACTTGTTATCCACAGACAATTCGAGATGGAGAAAAATGACCTGGAACGTCGCCACATGATGGAGATAAACAAGCTACAAACTGATTTTGGAAGGCAGTTAGATGACGAGAGAAACAAAATAAAATCCGTTCAAAATGAGATGCACGACAAAGTGAAAAATCTGATAGATTCCAAGCGTGATCTTGAGGAGCGACTCCGCGAACTTAATAACAGATACAAGATGGAAAAGCAGGATTATGAATACCGGTATTTATCATTACATCATTAATCTCCCGATCTGGAATCAAAAAATCTTACTTCTTAATCAAGTGTATTTTGGCTGCTTCTTTAGCTTCGTACTTTCCAGTAGAACAGCAAAGTTTTAAAATTATTACTGATTTTTTTTTTCATCTAGATTTTACGAAAAGGCAAACTAAATGAAAATTAAAACGAAAGTTAAAACTAAATGAAAATTTAAGAAACCTTGCAGAAAAATTGATTAATAATTTTCAATTTGTTTTTTATACACGCAATATGGCACAAACATGTAAGTTCCCCTATTCCTATTAGTTCTCCAAAACTAATAAATATCATTGAAGAGATCAAAACGTTTTTATTTTAAGTAAACGTTTTAATCTTAAAGGTTTTAAGAATGTATGGGAAGTTTTAGAATATGCACTATCCGAGGTAAATCCATCATTATTGCCAACGAGCCAGGCGAGCGAAGACGCATCATAAAGCCGATGTACGTGTAGAGAGAAGGGAGAAAAAATCTCAATTTGGATGTAAGGTAATCTAACTACAGATTTTGTGTGAGCCAATCACAGCACGAAACATTTTTAATGGCTGAGCAAACAACGGCGTATTCATTCTATCAAAGACGTTTTATCTGACAAGTGTCAGAACTGATGAAAATTGTCGTAAAAGAGAAACATTTTAAATTTAATATAAAATTTTACAAGAATATTATTTATGTTAAATCGAGAGCGCCAGTTCTCAGTACTTGCACAGCTCATTTTTATAAGAAATAGTACACAAACAGTGGCAGTGACGAAAATTAATAATATACGCATATTTTGAAATTATCTTTTACCTGGCGTTTCGTAAAAGTGGGACGACTTTGAAATCTTGGCATGAGCGCTATCACTGTAAAATAAGAGACAATGTTAACCAAGGATTTAAAGCCATCTTTAAATGAAGGTCAGCAGCTAAAAGCTGTGTAATTTTGTATTTCAATTTCAAATTTATCGCCTTTTTTGTTATTTTAGACTAGTTAATAAGTTAGTGTTCATGTATGGTTAAATTCAAATTCTGTACTATTAACAGTCACTTCTGATGATGTATGTAGTAGCATACGAAACATCAAGTAAAAGATATTTTCAAACTATGCGTCACCGCTGTTCGTGTACTATTTCTTATAAAACTGAGATGGCCAAAGGAAAAGAGTATAATTATGACATTGCACAGCTCAGTTCTCATGCTCGTACCTGTAGTCGGTTCTGAAGGTCTTTTGTTTTGCTCGTTGGCACTTAGCGATAGCTATTACTAGTTTTAAATTATAAAAGTTATGCACCACCAGGTTTGAATTTTATGCTTCTTGACATGAACAACAAAAGTCATGACAATTTAGAATTCTTCGACTACATTTCAATTTGTAAGCATTGCTTGGGGCATTGCTCGCTATACTTCTCTCAAATATTTCAGAAAATTCAATGGAGTTTCCTTTTAACGCAACAGTGCCGCTTTAAGCGTCCTCCTTGTCCATGCCAACGGTGGAGACTAAAAGCACACACGAGTGAACGCGAGTGAACATAAGTGAAAACGAGTGAACACGGGTTAGGGTTCCACTCGTGTTAGGGTTCCACTCGTGGTCATTCGTGTTTACTCGTATGTGCTTTTAATCCCGATCTATGCCAACATCTTGGAAATATCCATCTGCACCATAGATGTGAATACTGTTTTACTTCCAAAAAGCCAATAATTTATAGCCCTAAAACTTGGAGATAATTTATTTTCATGAAATAGACATAAAACAGCAGAGCTCTAACAATTTGGAATAATTTTTCATATGAAGAAGACATAAATCAACATAACCCTAAAAATTCGAGTGATTTTTCTTGTGTTTATTTAATAGTTCGACAGAAGAAAAGCGAAGAAACAAAGAAGAGGTTAGTGACGAAATAAGAAGGAAGATAGACAGTGCCAAGCAATCCTACGAAGAAGAGATAACGCGATTGAAGAGAGCTAACGAGCGTGAAAAAGAAAACTTCAAGGACAAGTTGAATAAAGAAAAGAATGAATTGGAAAAGAAGTTTCAATACGAAAGAGAAAACTTTGAAACCAAGATGCAGGTGAAAATGTCAGACGTTGTCAGAGATTATAAAGATGAGATGAACAAGTTAGAGCAGAAACTACAAAAGCAGCTTTCAGACGCTGAAAACCAGAAGTTTATTATGACAACCAAACTTGACCGCCAAAAGGTAAATCTTCATACTTTTTATATTAAAAATCCATCAAGCAGAATGGCATTTATTCTCTAGACATTTTTTTACTGTTCGCGGATGCAGAACGAGTATGCACAAACATTCATACCTATGTCACTGCTTGTTGCTCATTGGTTATTGAGTTCGCTCAATTGTTTTTCAAGTATTTGGTACTCACACGTCAATCAAACTTGAGAAGTGTCGCTTTTATTGACTGCTACTGAGAGCAATTCACTTTAAAACACTAAAATTCAAACAACTTCAAAAATAAAAACTTTTTCACTAAATGTGCTATAATTCTGCACTTTAAGAGTGATTTCAGTCCTCTCCTCTTTAGTATAAGATCGGTTTTCCACATCTATTCAATTAAGGGGTTTGTGATTCGAAAGTTTGAAAACGTCTGAGCCATTTCGAATTTTGTTGAATTTTCGTTTGTATTTGACTTGAAAACTGTCTGAACCGATACGTATAATTATGATTAAATGGTGTCTAATTATTCCGGATATATCCAGCTATTGTGCCTGATGTAAAGGCTTCTCTGCTTACATACATAGACGATGCCATTATCATTGAGGATAAGGAAATCTAAAAAAATAGCTACCTTTTTAAAAAATATTTTTGAAAGCTTCTGTTTAAAAAAGAAATTCAAAAAAATTGAAACTTTAATCTTAATGGCTTACATTTGTGTTAGTTCTACTTGCATGGGATACCAAATTTATATAATGCAAAGTAATGCGTACCGCTGACTACAATGACAATTTGTACAGTCTTAGCCTCAATATGGGGCTAAATATTCCTAAATGCCAATGTAGTTTTGCACTGTTACAACTTTTAGCACTGTTGAAGATGCGAATCCTTGCTCTGTGTCGCAAGTATTTTAGGATATTTAACAACAAAACGAGGCTAAGACTCTATAAAATGAATCTGCAGTCATTAAAATCAGCGGCAACTAGGACTTCGAAACTGGTTTATTACTAAAGTTGAAATGGTCTTTCAAACCTTAAAAAGATGCAAATTTGATCTAAACTTTCGTAGAATTCCGAAAATAATGGCCCCCGTTACTTTCGGATTTTACAGTCAAACGGGGCCGCAACTTTCGGGGGACGAGGACCGTTACTTTCGAAACTCTACGGTAATATTGGAGGTTGACAGTGGCGCGTATTACGTTATCTACATAAAAGCAAACTTGTCAATTCAAGATTTTACTGAAAAAGACGATTTTAAAGAGGACGGCCTCAAAAGGTAAACAATGATTGCATTACACGGGCCACATCCAAAAATTTAGTAAGCAAGCATTCAAATTAAATTCTAGCAATAAAAGAAGTAAAAAATCCATTAATGGAACCCATTAACTCAAGATGTGCAGATTCTCTAAGATCCTCTCAAATTACCTTGTGTTGCAGAGTTTCAAAGCGTAAGGGGCTGGTTACAAGTCCCTTTAATTTATTCATGAGATTTAAGGAACTTCTATCAAGGCTCCGTGATATAAAAGTCAGCAATGAAGTTAGAAAGTATCATTGTTAAGTATATTGTTTGTTCAACAGGAGGAACTAACTCGAGCGTTTGAGCAAGAAAAGAGACGCCTGACAGACTCAATCCAAACACTTAAACGCGAGCTTCAAAGTATAAAGCATGAACAAAGGGGTAATAGAGATGACAGATGGCGCCAAGAAATAGAAATGAAAGACAACATTGAAAGGTTAGTCGAGAGCCATGGAACACCGAATCGTCACGCGCATTTCCAAAATACAAAATTTCCGTTGAAAGTTAAGAAAGAAAAAAGACAAAAGAGATCTGATAATACAAAAACCCTTTATTCCAATAAAAACACAGTAAATTCGACAATCTCTTGCCAAAAATATAATGCCTTGCAGATATTTCATTTTTCATCAGTTTAGTTAATGATCAACAACGCATGCTTTTTAAGGGTCACGAGCACGTTGTCGGTTGAGATTGATTTTGGGCGGCCTTCAGTTGTTGCGGAAGCACAACCATTAATCAAAATGTAAGTAGTTTAAATTTTCATTAAATGGAACAACAAAGGGGGGAGGGGTCAGTTGTTTAGTGTTTCCATACACCCTTAGCTCGTTAAGCTAACAAAGATACCAACGACTGGCTCCAGAAAATTATACGTTGTATAATCCAAAATATATCTTTTTCCAGAATAAGAAGAGAAGAGATTTCTCGTATTGAAACTGAGTTTGAAGAAAAGATCTCTTCAGAGAAACGCCGAATGAAAAACTCAGTGGATGATATGCGCCGCAAATTGTCGAACTCTGAGCAGAAAGTCAAGGATTTGGAAGTGAAACTCGATGATGAGAAGCAAAGATTCGAAAAAGATAAACTTGAAATGGAGAAAAAAATTATCCATAGTCAACAGGATATCAAGAATGTTCTAGAAGTTGAGTACAAGAAACAATTTGCTGAGGAAAAGTCACGGTTCGAGAAAACACTGGAGACTCTTAATAAGCAGGTTTGCAATATAATAATTATGTTATAATTAAAAGTGTTTAAACTCATTTACTTATAAAACAGATGATAAATGTATTAAAGCTAATTAAGTTAGACAGCCAGTCCATTAAATTAAAAACTAAAAAATCTGCGTGTTACCTCCATAATCAGATGTTTTGTGTGTTTTACGCCAACGATAAGAAATATTTTTGAATTATAAGAACTTTAAAAATTATTTATTTTTTAACTTTTTTGTCAAAAACAGTTTATCTACTTTAAAACTGAATATCTCTAAAAGTATCTTAAAATAACTTCAACCTTACTTTACTACAAAAAAAAATTACTTTAACCAAAATTTGAAAATGTAAAACTTTAAGGTTTGCACTTACCTTCCTTCAGAAAGTGTTTGTTCATATGTAACCAGAGCCACAAATATCTTCCATTGTCGATTGCAATTACGTCAAACAATAAGATTCCTGAGTAAAACAAGACGCGACACCATACATTATCGTATTACACGTATTCACTGATTAGACATTTTTTACAAGTATTCTCTGGATACAACCAGCATAATATGAAACATCGTATAACTCATAATTTCTAAGTTATATGTCAGTGTGTGAATTCACATGATTATATAACACTTTTTTTTTTACATAAATGATTAAAATGAAATTTTAAGTACGAAAGTTAAAACTTGTGCGTGAGCGGGGAGTCGCACGCGTTGCAGCTAGCATTGCAACTCAATAGGGCCATTATTCCGGAAAAATAAAACGCGTCTTATATAAAACCCGTCTTAACTACGACGCAAATTAACGTATCATACAAAAGAAGCGTTCGCGTCTTATTTTCGACGCGTCTTAATCAAAATCATTTATACAAAGAAGTTCACGTCTTATACATACGACGCATCTTATCTTGGAACAGAATTTGTTGCTTTTCTTAGTCCAAATCATAAATAAGACGTGAACTTGCTCGTCTGAATGGTTTCGCGTCCTAATTAAAATCTGAACAATAAGAGCGCTGTATCAAAAATAGGGCGCGAAACAATTATGACAAGTAATTCTCATAATTTGCCAAGATTAAAATATTTAAAAATCAGGTAAGACTGATAAAATTGTTCCGTTTTAAAAACAACTAAACGTTTTCGAACTATTTTAGTTCATCATCAGAGTTGATCAACTCTGTCTTATGTAGGACCCGAACGTATATACGGTACAGTTCGCGTCCTATTTAAGGAGCGTCTTTTTTCTCCCGTATAAATGGCCCTAATACCAAATATCCGAGGCGAGGGGTAGGATATGCCTCTCACGGAGCAAATGCAGCGTATTCTTTTCAATTACTTTGAAACCCCGAGTATTCGTCCTACCGAAAGTCGAGCCTGAACCTCCAGCACGGTATACTACAGGGCTCGAAATTTAAAAAAATTGTTAGGTCGCCTTTTGGCAACCAACTGGAAAAATATAGTCACCAGATGCAAATTTTAAGTCGTCAGTTTGTGTAATCGAAATAATGTTTTTAAGACGAACGCAGATGTTTAGTTTAACTTTAATGCTTTATTGTAAATCTAAATCATACAAAATTCAGGTCGCCAAAGTGGCGACTAGAGGACAATTTTAGTCGCCCAAAAAGAAAAGTTAGTCACATTTGCGACCGCCGTATTGGTTGCAATTTCGAGCCCTGTATAGTGACACCTAGCCTATGGTTACAGGCTTAATAAATGACTATTTAGCAATTTTTTTTTCAAATTAATGTCATTTGACAACCCAACTCCATATTATGAAGGTTTAGAACGTGTAACCTTTCGGTCATAATTCCAATTAGCCACGACTGTTAGAGAACGGTACGCGCCAAATGATCTTTTCTCACAATCTGTATATTACTTGTAAGTATTTTGCACGATCAGATAGGATGCGCATTAATTTACAAACCAGGGCAATAAAAAAAAAATAAGAAAAAGAAACCAGGTTTATTCCAGCCGAGTGAAAAACACAAGGATCCAGACAACAAAAGTTTAATTTGTATGACGGAGTTCATATCTATGACATGAAGACCTTCAAGGATTTTGGCATCTACGGTTAAAACCACCACTAGTGGAAAGCCACACAGTTCATTAGGGACTTAAAAAAATCGCTATAAAACGGGAAAACCAACGACGACGGCACAGAAAAAAATTGATTTCTGATGATTCGCTCTTTACTTATTTTTGTGAGTCACTAGAATTTTGTTTCCCTGGCCTTAAATTTTGTGAACAAAAAGAGATTAAAAGTCCCTCCGTGAATGAAAACATTTTTGTTATTACGTCCTCGTCGTCCCAAGAACTCTCAAATAAACGGTTTTACCTTCTAATTTCAACGACAACATTTAAGTGTTTAGGTTGATGCATTCCAACGTAATCTTGTTGTGCTTACTATTGATTTTTGCTATTGTCGCCGGCGTACTGATCTTCATTTCCTAAAATCCTTATTTTTTTGAAGTTGAAACGAAGTTGAAAAGTTTTTTATAAGCCTTCCAAGTGTTAAGTTCAAAATTTTGGACGAGCAGTTTGGAGCCTGAATTTTAAATAGTCTCTGAAGTCAACAAGTTACTCAGACTAACTACACTTATCTTTGAAGAGCTTGATTCTGAATCAGAATATGCCATTCTCGGTAAATAAATTTAGAACGTTTTTACAAAGATGCCATGTTCAAGTGTTGAAGCTGCAAAGATATAGCTGTAACTTGTTTGACGTCAAAGCTCGTTTAGAACCCAGACTTCAAGCTACTCGTCCAAGATTTTGAAGTTGAAACTTCGAGCGCTTTGAAGCGCTTCTAAAAGACTTAATAAAAGCCCGATTTCAGAAATTGAACCTACAATTAATATAGTTTTTAGCCGACGAAAAAATAATTTTTTCCCATATTCACTTAAATAGGTTCATTTCACAGCATTTCACAGCATCCTAAAAATTTAGTCGGCTAAACCAAACATTTAGCCGGCTAATAATGACATCAAAAGCTTCCTTGAAATTACATGTTTCTGTGATTTCGTGATTTAATAAATATAACGCAAAATGTTTTTACATTCTTATCAGGTGAGCTGCTTACAGGAGCAGCGAAGACAAATTCAAGCTAAGCTGGTAAGCCGCGAAAGTCTGGGAGGTAGCTTTGATAATGTTACATCCGAGGTACGAAAGAACTTAATGGCACAACTTGAACAAGATTATAACAGCAGGTAAAATTTATAAAGAACAATAAGTCAGATTTAAACAATGTTCCTTAAATATGGCCAGGAATTAAACGAAGATTATATTATATCAATCAAGTTTAAAGTAATGTCTTCGTGTTGCAATAATAATAATAATAATAATAATAATAATATTAATAATAATAAGCAAATGCTTCACTTAAAATTCCCACATTGAACAAAATTTTTTGGTACAGATAAAATTTTACCAAGAAATCTAGGCAGATCAGATTTATTTCTTCTTGAATTTATTTTTTGCATCTTTTTCACGTATGCTGGGTGTCTTCACTGCTGCTTACGCTATAAGAAGTGCTTTGAATTTATTGAAGACTCAGCCATGGGCTTAAACCAAGAAAACAAAGGTTATATTTTATAACTACACGGTCGTACCTCGTACCGGTTAGTGACAGATAAACCAAAATCACGTGATCGGTTTTGACCAATTGTGTGCGCAGATGTTTTCCAGTGAATAAAGATTGCTTATGAATAATAATTATCCAAATGGTTGGTCTTCTTTTAGCAGCTTTTAATTTTGTTTTTGCAAGTGAAAAATTTAAGCAGTTTAGATACTTTTATAACTTTGCAATTTTAGGTTGGAAAGAGAAAAACGGCCCTTGGAAGATAAATTAAGTGACATGAAGCACGAACTGGAAAAACTAAAACGTGAGAAGACGTCCATAAAGAAGGCACTGGAAGAAGAGAAAGCAGATCTAGAAGACGAACTTGAGAAATTGAGAAACAACATGAGAGAGAAACTTATGAAAGCTAGAGAGGATTTTGAAAAACAAAACGACGTCACCCATCAATCGCTTGTGAACAAGCTGAACAGCTTAACGGTATGGGTATTATATTTCTCCTTTTTCATCCTTTATTAAAGTGTGCCAAAGGGGTCCTAATAGTTTGAAGGAATGGAACAATGCTAGAAGTCTATAAGCAGGGAGGGATCTTAATTAACACGGGAAATTGTATTTCTAGCCAATTTAACCTCAAGAACAAAATTGCTTGGGTCAAACTTGGGAAATTTAAATTTATTATTTTCGTCAAAACACACAAAATGGCTGCACAAAATGAATGAAGGAATGAGGAACACTTTTTCAATTCATAATACTGAATTTTAAGTAATCGTGAGTGACACAGCATTTGACAAATCTAACAAGAGGGGGAGGGGTCTTCATAAGCACTGGGGGAGGGGTTACAAAATAATTGAGAAAAGAATAAGCAGGAAGGGACGTTTAGCACTCAAGAATATTTAATAGGTTATGTAAATCCTAAAATTATTTCTCAAGCAGTGATAAAAAAATTATGGCAAACAAGAGTATATATAGTGGGATTTAGTATGAACAATAATACCTTGTTATTATCTACATAT
>JAOBAY020015889.1:0-14928 GCA_025331085.2 Zoanthus sociatus | reverse complement strand
TTGTTGTGAAAAAGGTAAGGACAAAACTGTGTTTGTTACTGAAAATTTCTGGAGTCGAAGTGACTCCCTCCGTAACCACAGTGGAGTCATCTGAACAATTTTGATGTAAAATATGCCAAATCTGGCGTATTTGCGAACCCTGAACTTTATGATTATTGGTAAACTGATGATTTTATACCGTGTGTAAATAAATATATGTATGTACGTATGACTGTAGGAATTTTAAGTATATAGAGTTGCAAGAGACCTATTTTTTTTTTGTGACTTTGCACTTGGATTAATAAGATAAGAGATAATCATTGCCTTATTGCTGCAGACTGTCTTCCACTAGTGATTGTATTTGAAGATTTTGAAGGTTTTGCTGCTCAAGTAGTTCAAGATTTCATTTTAGTTTTAAGGTTAGTACATCAACAAATCCTTAATTATCAAAACATATTTGATTAACCGTATTCAAACTATATTGGATAAAAGAAATACATTTTTAAATGGTTGCATGAAGAATGTGTCCAATATATTGCACTGCAGGCTTTGCAGCAGTTTAAATTTAAAATATAATTGATAATGGGATAGTTTACAGATTGAAACACTTGTACTTCTTGTTACAAGCAAGTCTCTTAAGAAGTGAAGTGGCCCATTCTTGATTTTGGTGATAATGAGTAGTTGAGAGTCTGTAATGATTAGCCTTTGATGGATCGAGTGAGCTCCTACCAGAAATTTGGGTAAAATGTCCAGATTGGGACATTTATGCATATAATTGTTGAATAAGAATCTCACCTATTTCTATTCATACAATCCTAACCCAATCCCAACAGGACCAAATGTATGCTTTAGTTCTGAAATTATTCTGAATTTGTTCTTGTGGCAGGAAGGAATTCAAATAGATGTTACCAATCTAACATAAACCAGGCAATGGGCAAATAGGTTCAGAAAAGTGTTTTTAATAAAAATAACATAAAATGATTTCCTATAACACTGAAACGTTTTTCTTCCTTTGCTACTTGATGATAAATTTAATATGTCAAATTATATTCTCTATTTTTTCAGTCAGTATGTCTCAGAAATACCAGTAGTCTTAGTGTTTGGAATTGCAACGGCAGTAACTGCTGTTCACAGAGTCTTGCCTCATGCAGTCTCCACTCGTCTAGCAATGGAAAAGTTCCAGACACAACCATCACATACTGTACTTCTTGAAATAATGTCCGAGGTCAGTTTTGCAAATATTTCAAATGTTTTTTTGGCCCACCTGACAGTACAGTATCTGTTACTAGTTTTCAAGAAGGTTTTCTTAGTTCGATTCAGTTGAAGGTTAAGTTGTGTTAAACAAGTAAAGTTTGATCAAAGATTATGTTTAGTTATGGGAAATGACAATGTTTCTATGAAATTGAGGTGAATAGTTACAGAATTTGCACCAATAAAAGCCAATATTCAGACTGTTCTGTAATAAGAAGGTTTAGACTTGCACTTTTTTGCAAAATTGAGACCAGACCATGAGTGTTTCATCTTGTATACAGCTTCATCTTAGTTGTGATGTGATGAGAGTAAGGAACCTACATTAGATTCATCATTCATAAAGCTCCGAAATTCAATATTTAAACAGACACTTATTCAAGATTCCTCTGACCTTATTTTACCCACAAATTACCCATAACATTCAAAATCGCCATTTTCTTTATTTCGTTTCTTTCTTTAAATCTACAGATCTCTCTTTTGTCCACCTCTTTTGCCATGGTGTTTTAATTTAATTCTCTACTCTTTGATTCGGACTATGCTGAATGTTTGACAAAGCCAACTTAAAGCACACTCGCCGACAAATGTTAGAAGTAATCTGCAGCCTTCTGTTTTTGTTCACAACAAAGAAACACTGCGAACAGAACAGGGCAAGCTAACCTCACTTAATAGATTGCAACTGACCAAAAACAAATTAATAGTCAAACAGGCAATAGACCTTTTTTGCGTTGCAGATGCCGCTAACTTCAGTGACAATGTAACCAGATTTTGCAGTGCTAGCCTCATTTTGTTGTTAAATATTTAAAGATACTAGTGAGAATGACCAAGAAGTCACACCTTCAACAATACACGCAGTTGTAAGTTGTGTAAAACTACGTTGCTATTTAGGAATATTTAATCCTTATACAGGCTAAGACTGCAAAAAGTGAATCCATTGTTATTGAGGTTAGCGGCATCTGCAACATGATAATGGTCTATTATGAACAAGACAGTCGGCCAGTCAGAAACACTACAGACTGTTAAAGTATGAACATGGTATTATTCCAAAAGCTTTTTCTATTCTGGAAGAGTACCAAACTAGTGCACCCTTTAATTGAATGTACATAACAATTATAAATGTTGGATAAATTCTGGTTTCTCGAAACTTTTTCAGGTACCATTTTTCAGAGTTGAACTACCTGATCCAAAGGAAGCAATTTTAATTATTTTCAGTTTTAAGTTAGAGTTACAATTTTGTGATTTGTTTGTGTTTTAGGTTCTGATGACTGCTCAATTCCCGTTCAAACTCAGTTCATCTGTGTTTAGGTTTTTGTATGAAAACTTTCTTTACCATGACTTCTCTCTTCAGAATTTTGCGAGAGGGCTTCAGGTAAGGTTACATTTTAAACATGCAAGCTGAATTACATCTACATTTTAAACTAAACTGTATTAATTTTACCAGAAGCTTGTATTGCTAAAATCATTGCAGAACGTTAAATAAATTATTAAAAGTATTAATCGTAATTGATAATTAATTTTTTATTAATAATCCCCTTGCATTTAAAATGACCTTTTTAATATGGCCTGTGAATTAGAGATTATATGCTTTTGTTTTGTTCATTTAATACATTCTTTCAAGGCATCATCCCCAGTGAGGAGACAGAGCCTGACTCGCACGCAACGACCATGTTTTGCAAGGTCCACCCCTATTAACGAGACTAAGTACCTTGAAAAGGTTATCTAGTTGATCAACTTCCACTCCACGTCACATGATCAAAGGTTATGTATATTTATGGGAAATGTCTCTGAAATTGAGGTGAATAGACGCAGAAATGGCACAATTAGAAACATTCCCAATATTCAGACTTGAAAAAGTAAAAGGTGCTTTTGAAGCGCTTGTGGCTACTGATAGTTAATCATACTTGCCAACCGTCCTGATTTTATTGGGTCAGCCAAAACCTCCGAAAATTGGGACGTCCTGATTTTCCAGAGATTCAGCCAGTAACTATTCTGGTTTTTAAAATAATATTTTCCATATCTTTTCTCTGTAAACCCGAGAAGAAATTTACTTTATCGATGTGAATCAAGTACGAAATCAGGAGTACGAGCACACACACCGCCGTAGTGTGCGATCAATCTGCTTCAACCTTCCTCTTCCCCAGGCCTCTCAGCGTCCAATAAGCCACCAGGGTTTGATGGAAAGCTTGGAGTTGGCCAAAATGGTGAAAATGTTCTGATTTCTGATTTCCAAATGTTGGCAAGTATGGAATATGAAGAAATTTATATTTAACAAAATCTTTTGAATCTAATTTAAAACTCGCATCACTTGGGACCATCCATGGATGCAGGAGTCACAAAAATAATCTTTTATTTCAATTTCAAAGACAGTTTCTTACTGAAAACGCCCAGTTTGGATTAGTATTCGTTAGAGAAAATTTAAAATATTTCGAATGATAGTAGCTTATATTGCACACTTTTGAAAGGCACATATGTTTTAAATTGATAAAAAAAACGATTGGAGATCAGGTCAGAGATATTATTGGCTGACAGTTGATTAATTCTGAACGTTTTGAGGTTTTGAGGGCTTCCTGTGATGTTTGGTGACTTGCCTGGGCTTCCTATTGTGGTGTTACGGACTGGCTTAGCTGGAGGGCGACATAGTGGCTACCGTCTATCGACGCAGTAGCCACAAAAACTATTCATTTTGCGGGCTTCCTGTGTTATTTTGTGACTTACTTAGGCTTCCTGTTGTGGTGTTTCAGACTCACTTATTTGGACGGCAACAAAATGGCTACCGTCTATCGACACAGTAGCCACGAAAATATATACAACGAAGTGCACAGTGTTAATTGCTACTCACTTCCGTTACAAACTTGCCAAGGCACGTGAGACACGCTGGATGGTGTCTGCACACGCTTTGCAGTGTTTTTGGGCGTGTCCGACACGCCTGCTGGTTCTCAGAATGTCTAACATGTTTTTCAGACTTCAACACCTGCACACTAAGCCATGATGCCATGATGATCGTCGTGTGCTTGCACGTTTTAGCATGTGCAGACACTTTTTAAAACTGCCGAAATTAATACAGTACTTTGAAACAAAATGTGCTTTCACTCACCCACATCCTTTAGTCAGAGAGTATTTTTAAGTTTTGAAAACATGTCATGTTCAGTAGATGGCAGACTGTGGCTTACAAATAACTAACCATGGGCCTTGAATAAAGTTACGGAAGCCAGACGGAATTTATGTTGCAGTTGTAAACACAATTCATTATCGCTACTTCAGTATTTGGAGGTCTTACTCTTACACTTGCCTGATGAACAAGTGCTCAGATAAGCCCCCCCCCCCCCTTCCTTCCCCTCCATCCCCAAGTGCTTAGGCAATCTGAAAGTTGTCCCGGGCAAGCAAGAATTTACGTTTTTATCGAGCCATGTTCCTGTACAAGGCACATCCACATAAAATAATTAAAATAATAACATTAACAACTCAGTAGCTGCTATCACCAATAGCAGCTAGTGACTTTACTGTTGGAACTTTAAAATATTTGTATGGGAGGTAAGGACAGTGCTGAATCGTGCAGTCTGCTGATATTCGGCAGGGTTCCAACTAGCTCTGAATATCAAGTGTCCTTGGGATTCCCAGTCCGCCTAAAATAAATTAAGGCCCCAAATTTAAAAGTGTCCTATGGAAAAAGATATATTTGGGTTGTAACACAAAATTGCATTTATTGAAATAACAATCTTTGGCATCACCTGTATTAGTAAGTATTATCGGATTTCGATTCAACTTCCGTGGTTTTCTTAGGTTAAATAAACATTGATGTCATACTAAAAGGAAAGCTGTACGTGAATGTAACACGATCAGACAGCGTTACAAGTCGGGTGCTAAATTTTGTCTGTTTTTTTTACCACAAAGGAGATGGACAGTCATTCAGCAAAATAATTATTTCAGTTAATATATTTGAATGGCCTTTTTTTAATACGGTAGAGTTCATTTTTAGGAGCACCTCAACTTTTAAAGGATGACTGAAAAATAATTCTTGGTTGCCCCATGTACAGCAATAATTTTTTTTTTTTTAACAATCGAGCCCTGCAGAGACCTGACATGTATTTTAGACACAAGCAGCTTTAAAGTCAAATTTCATGCACCAAATATGCGTTGAGGCGCATTAATTGTAACCCTGTTTGCTAAATATAGCTTTCTAGAGTTTTGGTTTTTAGATTTCTATATAGTAACTTTTTTTATTCATTGGAAAACGCCATTTTTCTCTTCCCAGTTTCAGGCCTTTCGACGGGCAAAATAGTACATGGCCCTCGGTCACATAATGTTTAATTAATTTTACCAGATTTGTAGTTCTTTGCCCTCACAAAGCATTAGACATTAACTACTTATCTTTGTATTAGGTATCTTCACTAACGACTATTTTTTTTCGTAAATAGATCTGTATGTATTTTTGGCATGTACAAGCTTCCTATTGGTTGCTTATTTTGAGGTTGTATGACACTCGAGAAGTAAGAATTTTATTGAATTATTCCACGGCACTTTGTACCTCAAGTGGGTTTAAGCAATTTATGGAATTACCTTTTTGGACATCTTTTTAATACTTCAAATGACATACAGTACTCAATCATTCATGATGCCATAGCTATGCAGTTAAGCTTATATCTCTTTGATTGCTATTCTAGTTTTGTATGATGGAGCATTTTTCCAGCAACCCAATAAGTGTGTTGTGCTGTTTAGACACAAACGAAAGGGTTAGAACAACATCGGAGCTGACAGCAGAACAAATTGAGCTATTTAGGCAAACAATGTCATTTCGAAGGTAAGCATCACACAAACAGTAACCTATTTGAGAGGAAACATCTTTGATAAAATACCTGTTTACTTTGTGTCTCCTCTTAGAAAGAGCATCAGATGTAATGCGTGGTATCACCTTATAGCGTATAACCTTGAAAACATGCATATGGGTTTCTTTTCTTTTTATGATCATTGGATGGGCTGTTTGCGAGACATTTTAAATATAAAATTCGCTGTTACTGTTTAACGTACTTTTCAAAGGAACATTGATTACATAATTTTAGTTCTTATCAAATGATCATCAAAACTGCTTACAAGTGAAAATACGTAACTTCAGTCAAATGAACTACCGATGCTATGTATTTGCAAGATAAGGGCACATACAGAATGTTTGAATGGTGAAAACCTTAAACACTTCAGTGTCTGTTTCTGTTTCTCTGTTCGTTTCTACCAATAACTACTGTTGCTGTCTTGAAAAGAAGCCCATCAAGCTTCTTTTCAAGATAGACTTCTTTTCTAGATTTTGCAAACTTAAGAGAGTGCTTCTTTTCGAGATAAGCTTTTTTTAGATTTTTAACCTGCTGGGCTTGTGTCTACAATAATAGATAATATTCGTAGTATGTTTCTTCAGACGATTATCACTGCTATGGTAACAACTAATATTGATTATCAGTAAAATATTTATGTCTTATAACATCACCATAAATGATAACAATTATACATTAAGATAGTGTTATATAGATGCACATTTGGTGATGTGACATCTCATGTTTAATCTATCACTTGATTCCTCACAGATTTTTTCTACGCTTTATAATATAATACATTTTCACACTTTCATTCTTTAGCTTGTTCATGAAAAAATTGACAATGTAATGTAAATATGTTTCAGCTGATACAGTTCGCATTAATAAAGTTTTTGAATTTCAAAGATGATGAAAACTTACTACAAGAACTCTCTCCCATTCTCCTATTACTTGGCAGTTAACGTTGGAACCTGCTGCCACTAATGCATTCTCCGAAAACTTAACCTGTGTCAAAAGTACAAAAGGCGGACGTGTAGGCTCAGGCCTTGCTGAAAAATACTTCATCTAACCCACCCTCTCCAATGAACGAAGCCATTGTAGTAAGTGAGAGAAAATGTAATCATTTTCAAGTTTGCACGATATACCCTTCAAGACATTCACTGAACATCTATTTTTGAATTAAATTATGCATTCTAGAGGGCATTTTTAAAAAATTGACTGAAGTGGTAATAAAACTTAACCTGTGTAAGGGGAGGTGTGGCTCAGGCCTTACTGAAAAATACTTCACCTAACCCACCCTCTCCAAGGAACGAAGCCATCAAATTAAGTGAGAGATGATGTAATCATTTTCAAAAATGCAGGATATACCCTTCAAGACATTCACTGAACACCTAGTTTTTAATTAAATTATTCAATCTAGAGAGCATTTTTTAAAGAAATTGACTGAATTAGTAATAACAACAGCACGATTTTAATGTACCAGTATCGCTAGGAGCTAACCTTCGATGGATGAGTGTGCCGTCCAGGGAAATCCAAGTTTCTCATATGCTTGATATTATAGAAACTAGAGATAGATGCCAGCTCCATGGATTTCTTGGCTTGTAAAGGATTCATTTAACTTGCTACAGACTAATGTCCGACAAACTAAACTCTCTGCTCTTCGTATTATCTCATTTATTTTATAATAATCTATGCTTCCATATCTTTTCTTTAACCATGTAATTGCCTCGTTCCAATTCAGGCTCATGCATCTGTTCCTAGCCTACTGTACTCTCCTCTGTGTTTGTTTCACCGAACCAGTTTTGACGTAATATATCAAATTACGAGAGACAGTGTTTTATCACATTTCCAAACACTGAAAAGAAAGTTGAAAATACGATTCACAGCAGAATATTTTTAACGAAATTCTAGGTGTTTTGAAATGTGATGAAACACTGTTTCGATTGTTTTATCTTCTCAGTTGAAACTAAAACTAAAGAAAAAAAAACAAAGAAATGAAATTGAAAAAATATATGTTAACCAAGATCACATTTCCAAACCGTGGTCACGGTTATGATTTTTTTTGTTTTAACTTGATGAATTATTAATGAGTTTAAGAATACATATTATTACGTGTCATGCATTACTACTTTTGTACATCAATGCATAAATTAGTGTGTTATATTTCTTTAATGTTAAAAGTAACTTCTGCATTTCTCTCTTGTTTCATCCGCTCAGGTATGTAGAAGAACAAGAGCCACATTCTCAATGCAGATTGCTTCGAAATGATGAGTATACAAAGGTTTGACATCATTCATAGAAATAACTATCATGAATAAATTACTGGATCAGTAGCTGAACAAGAATTTACTGTAAAATTACAAAACTTCTCAGTCTTTGAAACTGTTAATTTGTGACTACCATTACAATAACTAAGTATTTCTTTACCAGATTTTTCCTTTACTAGAATAAACTTTTAAAATAATCTTTGTTTTGGTTTTTCTGTGGCGCACAGGTGCATTCTATTGAAAGAAACCGGATCACTATTCGTGATCAGTGATTAATTTTAAAATCATGGTGTATTTAGATAAACGGAGCTTAAGCGCACTGGTTCATTTAACATCACAGCAGGCGCAAAATAGCGCTGTAAGTCAAGAATATGCAAACATTCTCATTTGCAGACTCCTGCAAAAAGTAATTAAAGATAACTTGGTCTTACCGAAAAACAAGCAAAGAGGCCACCACAAAAGATAAACAAATGTCATCCACCATTGATTATCGCAAAAGTATTTTCCTCTTGAAAAAAGACCCTAAAACGATAGTCTTGTCCGAAATATTCGTGAGAGGTTTGTGGTATCATTCTGAATTTAGACAATTTTTTAAATTCCGTTTAGACCATTAATTTTGTACTTATTTGATGTTAATACCATTTTATGACGAATTTCAGGCAATAATGGAAAAATCAGAGCTATATTTCTTTTAGCACATTTGAATCCAAATATGCAAAACTGGACTTCAAGTCAGATCTAAAAACATAGTGAAAAAAATGGGTAACTGACGCTCTGGAGTCTGGCATTCACTCTGACAAAGGACTCCACTCCGAAACGTTAGTAAGTCAGGCGTGTACGCAGCTTTTCCTGCGGGAAGGGAGGGGGGGGGGGTGCACTTTAAGCTTGGGCGGTCCTGTGAAATGCTCGTGCTTATAATACTTGACACTAAAAATGGCAGTAACATCTTCTGAATGCACGTGATGACTTCAAGATTGTTTCAAAACACTTTATTTTATTCCGCTGATTTATTTATTTATTTTTTAAAAACAGCAATATGGATAAGAAAAAATGAAAAAGTCGAAAAATATCTACTATATCATTTGTAGTCCCGACCTGAACGGCTGTCCACTTTCTTTCTTTTATTTCATCCCTTTTTGATTGTTCTTATCTTGCCGCATCTGATCTGACTGAGCAGACCTTTTTATCAGGTGGGGGGGGGGGAGGTGCACGTGCACCCAGTGCACCCCCCTGCGTACTCGCCTGATATCTTTCTTTCATCACAAGCACTGAAGAAGCAGCAGAGATAGTTGCGAAAGCTTTGCTTTCACGTTTTCTTTGACTCTGAAAGATAACTCTATATTTTTAATCACAAGAATTATCATCAAGATTCTACCCTCTACACACTAAATTTGAAGGTGCTACAGTACTACAGCATGAAGATATCATCAAAGAACAGGACAATTTATAAAGGACTTGTGGAAGATTGGTGTTCCAACTACTGTAAGAATGAAGAAAATAAAGAGAGAGAGAGAATTTGAAAGCTGCTTAAATACAAAGGCTGGTTTTCACTGGCGACAGAAACAAAAGCATAAGCATAAGACATCTTATGTCAGTGTGAAAATAAAAAAATGGAGACGTAAGCAGAAGCGTAACGGAAAGTTTCCTTTTTCTTCTGCTTTTGCACCCGTCCTTATGTTGCTAGTGAAAACCAGTTTCATATGCTTCCGTCGCTCACATGTAAATACAAAATCTGCTTAGCCAATCAAAATACTCGAACCCAGTGCTCTGTACTGTAGATTCTTGCATAACAATGAGACATCTGTTTATTTTTCTTATGCGTATATCGCACTGATTTTCACTGGACATAACACTCTTATGCTTATGCCTCCATTTATGCTTCCGTCGCTAGTGAAAACCGGCCTTAATGCAATTTTTTCATATTCTTCATTCAAACTGACAACTCCCCGTAACTACCCTGCTGAATTCACATTCCTTGAATCTTTGATTACTAACTAGTACAGTAGTAATACTATTGTAGTACTCACTAACAAAGTTTGTTTTTGTGGTTTTAAACTTCCTTTTACAGTAATAGTCTAAAAATGTAATTCACGACACAAAAATGGCCACCACTAACAACAACAACAAGTCCAGACCACAAGGCCTTCCAAATATGGAAGCCAGATGATAGGTAGCATGAATATGCCAAAGGATACGAATCTGCTGGTGATATTCGGTTGACAAATGACTTGATAGAATACAGCATTCCATACATTAACTTGAACTCCTTCAAATCCACAAAAAACATTTAAAACATTAACATGTGAACAAGGCTTAAATCATAGACTATAAAACAATACTTAAATAGCTGAATGAAATTTGTTTTGCTAATGGCAATAATTTTATGATCATAAAACCGGATCAAAACTGGATTGATTGATTGATTGATTGATTGATTGATTGATTGATATCCTGGATTTTAACCAGGTCAAGCAGGGTTGTCGCTAAGAAAATTGTTTGGCAGTTGGTGTTTCATTTGAGCCAGTTAAAAATGGCTAAAAAAAACGGTTTGTTGCCCTTTCCCGAGTGATGGATGGCCAAATCCAGCCGGCGATTACCACTTTCTCAGCTGGCGAATTTTGCCGGCAGCCAGTGCTTAGTGACAACCCTGGTCAAGGAACTTATAGTAAAGACATTTTGACTTCAAGGCTTTAGTGGATGGTCAAAAAAAAACAGTGGGCCACTTTTTTTAATATTTTAACAAATAGTAGCAATTAAATATATATTATTTTTATGTTAGTAGCTAAATCAATGCCTTTATATTATTGTTTTGTGTTCATGTGATGATTAATGCCAAAATGGCTTTTAAACAAAAATTATTAACAAACATGCCCTGATTTTTGTATCTTTAGTTAACAGTGAATGTTCTTTCAGTATTTTGCTTAAAAATTGTAGTTTTTGTTAGATGCTGTCCTCAATATGGGGTCTTTTAATCCTTGTCTTCTCTAACACTCAGTTGATCTAAATAGTTGTGCTCATAAATTTTTCTCCATCTTTTACTGCTAAATAGCTAGAGGTTTTGATTTCAGACATTTTGTCATAAGGTTAGCAGGTTATTTTATAATGCACAGTCATTCAAACATAAAGCATAATTTATGAAAATTGTGTTGCAGGGTTGTCGCTAAGTGCCGGCTGCCGGCGAAATTTGCCGGCTGGGAAAGTGGTAATTGCCCGTCCATCACTCAGGACAGGTCAACAAACCGTTTTTTTGGCCGTTTTTAACCGGCTCAAATGAAACACCAACCGCCAGACAATTTTCTTAGTGACAACCCTGGTGATGAGTCCAATTACAATCATGTTTACAAAAGGTATTATTAATTGTTATGTTTTGATGTAAGTAAGGCTGTGTGGTAAATTAACTTTATTTGATTTTGTTTCCATTCACTATATCCAAAAATTTGAAAACAAGAGAAAACATAATAAAAACATGGCTATGTAAATCTCACAACCAACAAATGGCATAAATGAGAGAACTTTTCAACACATGTGCTCACTTGGTAATTTTATTCTCTTAAAAAATAAACAAAGTTATATCTTTATATCTATACTACAATGTATTATAGTTACACAATGTCAGTGCTCTCAGGTACTGTGCTTCGCCCCTTCAAGTTCATTGCTTCTAAATACAAATTACATATAGCTAGTTGAGTAGTTGAGTTAGTTTAGTATTTGTCTAGTTAAAATCTCTTAGTATATGCCTGGCGGTGTTTGAGGTCATCGCAATACCAATTTTTTTACCTTTAACCAGTCTGTTATTTCACTGTGGCAAAATTAATAATATAAAATTTACAATGAAAAATTCACGATTAGATTTGACATTTCGACATCCAGTCACTGGATGCAATTAACAAAATGAATTTAATAGACGAGTTTGAATAATAATTTCAAAATAGTGTCACAACGGAATTCATTCAGAGTTTAACTGTAAGTGACACATACATTGATACAGTATAATTTAAAAACTTCTTGTACCTGTCAGCGTGCTTCCACTAGCATTATATACAGGCTTACTTGAATCGATACTTGTCTTTAATGCCAACAAATAAACGTACCTCATCTTGCGACATGTTTGCGTCCTTCCTCCTGTTCCATGCTTCGTAGTAAAGACACGTCCCGTTACGGTCAAATATATAAATATTAAATATTGTCATTTTTCAGTTTGAGGCAATCTTCTGTACACAGTTTTAGAGTTCACGAACTATCAGCTTGATTCAACTAACTTTGTACTTGGTGTAAGACCAAATATGAATGCGCTTAGAACATACGAAATTGATCTAAATCTTTTTTATAAAAACGATCTTGATAATAGTTGAAATTCAGCAAAGTGATGTAAACTTTGGACCTACATATATGCAGGCTATAGTACAGATATAGAGATTTCTCTAACAGCCGACTGAGATGCAGAAGCTAGGTCCCAGTTTCAATTTTCACACTTATGCACTTACGACCACGTGCACCGATGGTTAATCGATCCCAAAACCACAGGTAGCCCTAAGCAAGGTCCTCTCACGAACGAATTCTTATCATGTTGATTTACCACTGGTAACCGAGGCAAAGAAACAGTGTGGACTTAGAATGACACAGACAGTATTTGTATAAAATCAGTAACGAAGTGCAAATTTAATTTTTAATAAAACTTATCAACCTTGCTCTGATGTTGCTTCTTGTAGTTTGTTGATCGGTTGCAGTTGGTTTCACAGGCATTTTTAAAAGCGATTTTGTTACCCTTTCCTGAAAAACCGGCTACAGTGGATTGACAGACTATACCAGAAACAACATCAGACCAAGGTTTACAGTACATTTTCATGTGAGCGCCAGCGTGGCTGCCCGGCACATGTTAAAGCTATTCATGTTTTTACTATTATTTCAAAATTTCTATATTTTTACAACATTATAGCTTACAAAGCATTGGTAATGGGTTTTGGAAAAGTCGTGTCGGCTTATAGTCTTATAAATTAGCATCGGGCATCGGGATCTTCACGGTCTGTTTCTAAAGAGATCGGAGGACTTTTTCGCCTTTAAATATGGCCCACGGTGTATATAGCAGTTTTCTTAATGTTCAGTTTTTAAATAGTTTTTAGAATTTAACTTTTATATTATTTTTGTTATATAGTATGTATAATTGTAATATATATACGACACATTTCGAACAACTAGTTCATCTTCAGAGAGAGAAACTCTGATGTGTCTTAAGAGGAAATAATACCAGAATGTATAATTGTACATAACACTTAATACCATGGTGCTCCCTGACTGATGATAAGAAAATTCTAGGAGTTTTCCAGGATTTCTCCAGGGTAAAGGAAATATTTTTCCCTCTCCCTAGTTTCTCTCTCCATAACGATATCAAGTAATTTCTGCCACAGTAGCAGCAACTGAAATCGAGTCTCTACACGAATTTGTTTCCTTAAAATTCCAGAAGTTTTCTAGGAGTTTAGGGAAATTATCTGTTTTTCCAGGAGTTAAATTTCTATGGCCCTGGAAGAAAATTTCTAAATTCCAGGAGTTTTCCAGGAATTCCAGGAGTTGTGAGCGGCATGGTTTACAACGAACACTTTCCGTATTCATCAGGCAACAATTCAGTGGCAGCAACAAACAATGATAGTTAAGTTAGATCAAAATCAAGATCAAAAAGCAATTTCATTAACAGGGAGGGAACACCAACCAAAATGAACCCTAGATAGATAGCAACTGTAATCTTCCCTCTTGTGATTATTCATTTCAAGTGATGACAAACCTGATATAGAAACTTCACAAGTTCACTCTTAATATGATCCTTGGTAAAGTAGTTGAATTTGGACTGTACCACAACTCAGCAAGCGCAATTACGTGTTTAGGTGTTTGAAGGAAACAACCCTTGGATATTGGGATTTTCAGTTCAATATTCAGACTTTGGAATTTGTACAAACACATACGGGGCACTTACACGGGGTGTATATTAACTCCGTTGTTTGTCAACAAAAATTGGTCACTCTCTTTCCATTAACTTCATTGTTTCTCAACAAAGAATGGTCAATTTATGTATTAACTCTAGACATTGATTGTTTACAAGAAAGGTCGATCTCTATGCATTAGATCCATTGTTTTTTTCAACAAGGAATGACCAATTTCTGTGTAATAACAATGAACAGCGAACGCAGTTTTTCTGCTGTATGAATGGCGTCAGAAATCCTCGCTTTCAACCGCTTTCAAACCGAATTTCGTCTAATGTTAAAATCCTAGTACGAATACACACACATGTATATGGCTTCTTCAAGCGACCTCTAACAGATACACAATAAGAACTAGAGATACCTATTGCTCACAACCTATGCCTGCAAATGGTTAAAGAGCACACTTGTGGAATGAATTATGTCCTGCGTTTCTTATCATCTCGACCACACTCAGCTTTAGTCTCTTATTTTCATTGAATTATTTCTGTAGGAACGCAAAAAAAGTTGCCAACACTACTTCCAACATAATGAGTTCTTTATGCTTTACTGAATAAAATGACCATTTAAATAAGTCTACTCGTAAAATATATTTAACACTTATTGACCGAGACCGAGGGAAACAGTATGTTTTGTGGTCCCGAGACCGCCGATGTTTCCCGAGGC
>JAOBAY020015826.1:0-14929 GCA_025331085.2 Zoanthus sociatus | reverse complement strand
AGTTTGAATAAATTTAAATTAGAAGATAATGGTTTTTAAAAAAACATTTTTTGTACCTCTCCCACTCGGAAGCAGTTGTAAAATCTGTAATCTCAAAAACTTCAGACTCCTCTGCCATAATTGGTAAGCCGCGGTCTTTAATCTTTCACTCACATGCCTGGCAAATATCCACTGACATCGATCAAACCATCTTAAAACATTTACAACTCATGATCAAGACTGTAACACGGCGTCCGCCATGTTGTTGTTATTTTGTTGATGACGTCTGTGATCAATCAGAAAACTGGGTACTAGTTTTTGAGAACAGGTAAAACACGTGATTCGATTACGTTTAGTTCCCAACGCGCGCGTCCAAGGTCGATAAACACAGCAAGAATGGCTTTTCGAACAAACAAATTGTTAATAATGTCATGGTTATACCATTACTTCAACTAGTTTATCTCACTGATGTCTCGTATTCCACGCGAATGGACCATAAAGTTTCATGAAAGACATGGTCGTTACATTTCTCTGACCGAAGGTGGAACATGTGCTCGTAGAGACGGAGATACCTATGACCACGGCGTTGTGTTTAGCAATCGAAATATTTCTATCGGAGAAATTTTCCAGCTTCGAATAGATGAGTTAGAATCGAAATGGGCAGGCTCTTTGGTAAGTAATGAGTGATTAATTATTTCGGTTAGTTTCTCGTAGTATATGACTGGCTGGAAATGATTTGTCACACCTCACCTAGTAAAAATCAGATGATTTGACACCGTTTTCATCTACGTTAATTGCATTGGAAACAGGGACAGTCTTAGCTGTGAGAAATAAAGAATTGTTTAATTTATATTTTGTAAAAGCATGCAAATTTATTATTTATTATAATAAAACAAAAATTGTTATAATCTCGTCAAGACAGTAAATATTGTACTTGACCGGTCAAGTTCGTGCGCTTTGACAGTGAGATACATGTGTGTTTGTGACGTCATGCCGAAAATGATTCTAATGGTTTTAAATTTTCATTATCTGAAGGTAAAATATTTTTTGACTGTTTGTAATTGTAATGGATAAACCTTACATTGCTAAAAGCAGATCACAAAAATCCATCTTTGACCATTCTTTCTTTATATAATCATATTTGATATATAATTGTTTGAGATCTGTGGGCCAAAACATATCCACTTTTAAGACAGTTAAGCCCCAGTTGAGCTGCAACAAAAAAGTTTTTTATAAGTCATCTGAATTTGAGTTTAACTTTGAACATTCTGAAATCAATTGAACTAAAGCCTATAACTCTCACCGAATTGAATTCTTGTTGATATTTCTTTTTGATCAAAATTGTTAAGAAGTGTGTTTTTCGCATAATGGATCAAAGCCAAGGAAAATTATTTTAAGCATACAATTACTAAGACTCAGTTATTAATAGCATTCCCTTCAAAATGAATCTGTAAGAATGTCAAAATTACAAATATTTTTAGGTTGAATGTCCTTAGTCACATGATTATGCAAAGCCTCTATATTCAACTTTACGTACTTTAACTGCTTTCATATCTACATATAATTACATGAAATTGTATTTGCTGTATTTCCCAAAAGAGTTTTAATATAATAGAGCTTTTTAAGTTTCTTTATAGATTCCTATACTTTTTCATTATATATTATATTATTGAAATACATTATAAGTAATTACTTAATCTATACACAACTCAATATGAATAATAATAACTTTATTTAGGTGACAATATACTTTAGCGGGCCAAAGGCCCACTAATTGGGGGCACCATCTTTACCACTCAAAGGTGGACAGAGACTTTTCACATGACAGACATACACACATAAACACAGATGACTCCAAGGCCCTACGATTTAACGTCTTTATCCGAGAAAATGTGAAAGTCGAACCATTTGCAGATGTTAGAGCAAAGGCAGCACTTTCTTTTCAATTATTTTAAGACCCTGAGTGTTAGTCCGGGCAGGAATCAAACCCAAGCCTCCCGTGCGATAGACTGGCACCTTACTAATTAGGCACCTTGGAGTGCTGTGAATTAACTTTGTGGTTGTGTACTTGATTTAAGCAATTGTAAAAGTTAATCCTGAACAAAAAATTTTCAGGGTTCATCAGGAATCAAACCTGTGACTTGAATTTGTTTCATTTTAAGTTGCGTCTGGACTTACTGGCTTAATCGCCTTTGAGCCTAGGTGGCACATAGAGCTTCGACAACACTCTGTTACTTGTCATGGTCCTGCACTTTCCTCTTGGCCTCTCCTAATGTCAGCCTTCCCATTTTTAATTCTGTGACCAACGTTCAGTGCCAGTTGTTGTTGGAGTGATCTCTCCTGCATTGTCCTTGCAGTGCTGTTCACAGGGTTCATGCTACTCCTTAAACTCCTTAAAAACTCCTTAGATTTAATTTACCTTTTTAAGGGCGCTTAAAAACTCCTTAAATTTACAAATTTCAGCAAAAAATCCTTAAAAACTTCTTAGATATAGTTTACTTTGTCTACCAATCTTCAAATTAGAGTATTGCAAAAGCAAAGTACCATAAAAACTATAAAATGTGAATTATTGTCGCAAAATACACATCATAAACAGATAAAAATACGAAGTTCATTGAGTCTTTTATCAGTCATGCGTTCCTGCTTTTATTTACAAATTTGTCCTGGGAACTAGTTTATTATTCTGTTTCATCATTATTACATTTATATTTAACTAGACAACAGCAGCATATTGTGCATGAACAATAAATAGAAAAATGGCAGTTAATTCAGTTTCCTTTAGTGAGTAACAACTCCTTGCTCATTTGGGCTTGGGGTCTGCCATGGCAGATTTGCATCTAAATAAATCTTAGATATTGTATTATATAGTGCAGTATCATATGGGTTATAAATGATCAAACTTTAGTCAAGTGTACACAGTATGTGTACATGATAAATTAATACTTTTTGCTTTGAATTTTAGACATTCATAAAGCCAAAGATCCTTGAACTTGGTTTAAGAAGGTCTTAAAATTCTGACCAAGCCTATCAAGGTCAACATTAACTAAGATTATTAAATATTGTTAGTATCTTAACTTTATTTTACCATGATAATTATATAATATATTATAATAAAATATTTATCAGGCATGATAATGTTATTGATTTAATAATAGAAATTACGGGTAGAATCATATTTAAGACAATGTTTCGATGTCCTCACGACACCATCATCAGGTCAAAATAAAATATTCAACAGACAAAAAAAATATTAATGTTCAAGTTCAAGTTCTTAGTACCTAGAGGCTAGGTGAAAAGTTTTGCTTTTATCGAGTCACTTTGAATATTTAGACATGGTTTGTGCTCGCGAATAAGGAACCATGTCTAAATAAAATTATATAATTATCATGATGGTAACATATAATTTAATTATATATGGAGAAGTTCTGGAAATGGAAGGAGGCATATGAGAGCAAGGGATTGAAGGTGAACCTTGGGAAGACAAAAGTGGTAGTGAGTGGGGCTGAAGGTGTGGTGACAGTAAGTAAGGGAGATCCATGTGGTATCAGTGGGAAGCAGGTATGTGTAATAGCAAACTCAGTGTTATGTGTGAAATGCAGGAAATGGATCTATGGAAGATAAACGAAAGTAAAGAGGGTGACCCGAGTTGGGGAGAGATTTTGTGTGTGGAAGCTGCAAGAAGCAAGTTGATGGATTAGTGGAACTAGTGTAGGAATGGTGTGAATAGGTGAAAATGGTGAGAAGTTTCTGTTATTTGGGGATATGGTGAATGCAAGTGGTGGTTGTTAGGCAGCTGTGACAGCAAGAGCAAGAATTGGGTAGGTAAAGTTCAAGGAATGTGGAAAGTTGCTGAACCCAAAACGGTTCTTGCTTAAGATGAAAGGAATGGACTATCAGAGTTGTGTAAGATCAGTAATGTTATATGGGAGTGAGACATGGTGTTTGAGGGGAAATGGGAAGGCAGTTTTGAGAAGGACAAAGAGAGCAATGGTGGGAGCAGTGTGTGGTGCAAAACTGAAGGAGAAAAAGAGGACGGAGTGAGATGGTACACCTGTATGTTGAGGAGAGATGATGGTCATGTTTTGAGAAAAGCATTGGAGTTTAAAGTGAAGGGCAAGAGGAAGTGAGGACAACCAAAGAAGATATGGAAGACGTAAGTGGAGAAGGAATTGTGCTCAAGATTGTTGGTTTGGAGAAAAGGTAAGTCATGAATCGAAGGAGATGGAGAGTGGGAGTTAAAGAGATTGCTAGCAAAGTGGGCTAAATCTGGCCACCCCTGTTTACAGGGATAAACCTGGATCAAAATTAGATTGATGATGATTGATGAATTATATAATAGAACCTCTGATGAGGCAATACATCTATACAGTACTTGAGAAAAAATTATAATTTTAGATCTTGAACATAAGGATATCAAATATATATATTTGATGTCCTTATAATCAGTCCCTTTGCCCTTTACAACTGAGGTTGCTGTTGTCTTATAGAGGTTTGGTGTTACAACAAAAAATCCAAACTGTCCGCAAACTCGCATAGTAAGAGCTGTAACAGACCTATTCACCGAAGATGAAACACAGTACTGGGTATTATCTGGCTGTAGAGTGCATAATGGACTTCAGGAAAAGGAGTACACTTTCAACATGCATAATCTTGGAGTAGATGATTGTGTTGGGCTACAAGTTACATCAGAAGGAAATCTAAAATATTATGTGAACAAAGTTTGTAAAGGGATTGCAATGGCTGGAATTCCTACCAAAAAACCTGTTTTTGCAGTCTTTGATGTATATGGAAAAACAAAGCAAGTGTCATGGAAATATTATGGAGGTATAATATGTAATATACAGTATATTAAATAATTCTGATATTAATTAAAATAATGCATATGTGTTATCCTAACAGATAACATTTATTGATTATCAGTGAGCTAACCTAAATAATTATTGTACCTGACAGATTTTTCATTTGCCACAGACTGCAACTACGAGAGATGAGGATGTCCAGTTATGTTACTTTGTCTAAATTATATTATTTTGTGATTAGATGTAGCTCAACTTCTAAACCATGTGCTGGTACAAGTCTGTACAATGTGGTTAATAATAAAATTAATTGCTCAATAACACAACTAACAATTAAGAGGGGAATTTCATTTCTCAAATTTTGAAAAATTAATTACAAAATTAAAGCTTCACTGCTTGAGACGAACAAATTGTTGTGTCACTTTCTTGCAGACCAAATGGTAACTCCTCTTGGTTATTTATCAGGGAGAAGGGTACATTTGTAAATTTAAGTTGTTCTTGTGGATGTGAACAGAGGTTAAAACAGATGCCTGTAGTTTCCAACCTTGAATTGGAGTAATTGTGGTCAAGAATATTGTTTTTACTGAAATTGTTCCTGCTTAACCACTTTGTTTCTATATTCATTTGATTGTCAAGTCAAATCAGGGCCTACATACAGTAGCTCATTTGATTGTCAAGTCAAATCAGGGCCTACATACAGTAGCAAGAGCATGGAGAGGCAGTTGCCCCTCATCAGGAAAACTAAAAGTTTTTTTTTCTAACAATAGTTTGTTGTGCTATTACTTGTAACTATTTTGTTTCCCTAATGGTTTTAAACACAATCTTCTGTGGAGGGGTGAAAACAAAACATCCTAGAAACCGTATCTGTATACATGTCACCCAGGCTGTAAAGTGTGTGGGATTTTCTCCTGCAGACAAAACAAAACTTACGTATGGCTCTGCAAATTTTATGAAGTTAAGTCTATAGGCCTACAACAATTTGTGGTAAATCAAGTTCTTTTTTAACAAACTCATCAATAAATTTTGTGAAGTTTATATCTAATATTTTTTTCGTCCACAGCTGAGCGACTTGAGGACTTGTGCCGGATAAGAATTCTAGAACTTGTACCAGATGACAGTGAGCGTGATGAACTACCTTTGCCTAAACGAATAATAGAATTTCTCAGACATGGTTGCTAACAGTAGCACTAAAATTAGATAACAAGATTATCTTAGTTAACTTTATATTTTATGTTAACTTTGTAAATGAAAATTAATTTTGGAATCGCACAGTTTGTAAATTTGAAAACAATTCAATTCATATTAACGTTTTTGCAAATATTAAAAGTTAGTTCAATGGAGTAAGTGGTGCGAGAAAAATGTAGTTGTAGGTTAACATAAATTCGGTTAAGTAGTAATCATTATCTGTACAAGCTATAACCAAAGAGTTTCATTGACAGAAGATATAAAAATTATTTAAAGTAGAGTTTTATACATATATTATATTCAAGTGGCCGTTGTACTGAAATGTATATATTACTTGCTTTGTTATTATTATTGCATTTATTTGTTGGAAAATGTAATCATTTATTTTATAGTTTTATACAGTTTGTTTATTTTGTGTAATTATGTGCTTAGCAGTAAAATACAGACATTTTTCAATAATTTATGCAAAGCAGTAATATAGGCCCAATGATAAATTTTGCAGTAATAATTTATTTAAATTGTACAATTTCTTATTAACAAACTCTGCTTTTTCATTTGTTATTTGCTTTAAATCAAATAAATAACACTTGAACACAATAAGGATGGGGAGGAACGGCAGAACAGATGTAGAGTGTGTGACAATGCTTGTGTAAATTCTTTTGAATGCAAAGGACCACACGACGCACTGAGAAACTGTGGAAATGATTAGATGTTGGATCTTTTGTTATTGAGATGCAAGTAATAGACGTCACTCTTGGTGTAAATAAACAAAATCTGATTGCATGGCTATTACAACAAAATCGTTTAAGGCAAATTTAATGGCAATATTTCGAGTAGCCGTGCTACTCTTTGTCAAGCCAAAGCTGGAGTGAGTAAAATTATAACGATTCTTAACATTTTAAATGTTAATCAGCTCTGCCCGGATTTTAATATTGGTGCGACCTTATTTTGCGCCTAAGCAACCTCGGCTTTCCATCCTTCGGGGGTAGGTAAATGAGTAACACGATCTGCTGTGAGCTAACTTGCGATGGATTAGTGTCCCGTTAGGGGGAGTCAAAGACTCATATGCTTAACACTGCAGAAACCGAAGATAAAGGCGAGCTCTGCAAAAAAAAAAAAAAAAAATTCCCCTTTAACAGTTGCATACACCTTCCACTCTAGTTCATTATACCTTTGAAGCTCAGTCGTCTATTGTGATACAATCCGATCCGCATAGAGTACCTTTATCAGAGATCCCTGTATACTTATTCAAAACTTGACCAATGACAACAAACAGCAGTGGTCTCTGCACTAATCCTTGACCGATCTACATCTGTAATTTATAAAAAGATTCCGGTTGTACTTACTCATCCTCGACAGATATTCACTTAAAGTATTCTGGAACATTAATTTTTCGGCTTTCAGCCGCATATTAGATCTATTTTAACGAACAAAGACCTATTCGTAGTCAACAATTGTCACTTGTTTCCTTGCGTCTCCTGCAGCCACCTGACCGTGTATAGGAAACTACATCTACAGTCTGGTCTCCCGGCATTCATCCGGCCCGCACTCTCAAAAACCTTATACCTACACTTCAACTATTTATAATGGTAATAGGACTGAGTGGAGTCCTATTCGGTCTGTAATAATGTGAGTGATTAACAAAATCGGACGACCACGGAGCGGGAGTATGATTTTTTAATTCACGAGTGTGATGATTACAGACTGAATTGGAAGAGACGAAGTTCAGTTACCAATTAACCGTAATCATTACAATTTCCAAAAAAACAAAAAAGAGCAATTTGATAAATAGCTTTTAATTGTAATTTTTCATTTATGGTATAATTGAAACTTTACAATGGGGAAAAATATTTTCTGTAGAGACAATGTCTAAAGTTACAAATTTCTCCAGTTTGAAAAAGTGGTGGAGTTGCTATAGTGATTGTAATTTGTGTTGTGATTTGATGGATTTAGCGGAAAGTAATAAAATGATTGGCTGAAGAAACTGTCCGATTACAATTTTGCTGATTAATTACAAAATACATCAGTTTATGCACCAATCACATTTGAGGAAATTGTAATGATTATGATTAGAGATTGTAATTGCACGAAATTACAAATTTTTGCACAGAATTACAAAGTAATTGCACTGCTCTTGACCAATCAGAATCAAGTAATTTTTTCATGTATATGATTATGTATGAATTAGTATTCATTCAGTAATTACGTACGTTGTAATTTTGCAAATGTTATATTTTAAACTAGTTGTTTGTTCTTGCAAGGCTTCAAGATTACTACTTTTTTAAGGTTTGCTTTTAATAATGCAGTTAAGTATTGACAACAAATTTCAATGTTTGCAAATCATGATACATGATTTAATTGTTCAAGAAAAAAAAACTTTGTATGTTCACATGCATGGCCACCTACAATGAAAGGGGTGAGAAAGGTCTTTGTAATTTGAAATTATTATTCTGTAACTTTTATCAGTAGAACTTGAGACAAGATGTAATCTCCAATACTACTCTTTTTCTTTTAGGGCATCTGCAAAAAAGATCTTGGCATGTGTTTTCCCAGCTTCCATAACTACAAAAGATGATGAAAAAAGTTAAAGAAAATTAAAAAATGCAGATACAATTAATTGTTTTAAATTTGGTGATGGCAATCACTTTATTTAGATGCATGAACTTTATCATTAGTTTATTAGCATAAATTATTGCTAAGTTCCTACATAACTCTAACAGAATATTTGAATTGATGAGAATTGCACAAGTTTTGATCAAACAGAATAGTCTGCTGGAAAAAAAAGTGCTCAAAACCTAGGCCTGTTGATATAAAAAATAGGTTAACAAAAAAATTCATACAATAACTAAAACAAAAACAGTCATGTCTGGGGTTTTTGTGGTTTAATTGAAAAGCTTTCTCTTTTTGTAGTTTTCAAATACTTTGGACCTGAATCAAAAATGACTTACTAACATAAAGTAATTCCTTAATTGTTTTTTTATTACTACATCATAGTAGCTGATGAAGATTTAAAGTAATTTTGTATTTAATTATTATTAATATAATCTTACACAGTATATCTATTGTTGTGCGAAGTAGAGCCAAGTTATAATTATGTGCTCTGATTCTATGGGGGATAATTGTTTAGTATACATTGTTAATTTAGCAGCCATAGGTGAATTGCATGATATTCAGAATTGGGCTAGAGGTGTCCTTAGAATTTGAAGTGAAACTAGGTATTGTGCACTATGGATATTGATCCATGTGTCTCAATGTTGTTTTTTGCAATCATGGTTTATTTTATGGAGACCTTGAGTGAGATATGGTTCGATGTGTGAGCTCAAGGGACTGAGGGGGAATGAAAGAAATTATTTATGAGGAAGACCCAAAAGTGAACCTCCCAAGGAAGACAATTTAAGGGGTATAGATAGGATATATAGGCCAGGGCAGAAGTTGTAGTTTATGTACGTATACTAAGTGGTATTTGTGGGGTGTGTGTTTAATGTAAATGTTAAAATGGTGAAAGCAATATATGTGGTGCAAAACTGATGGAGAAAAGAGGATAGCGGGCCTAATGGAGATGTTGGGATGAAGGAGGCAGTGATTCAGATGGCAAAGGTCAATGGAGTGAGATGATATTGACAGTAATGTGTTGAGGTGGGAGGAAGGGCATGTTTTGAGATACGTTTTTGAATTGAAGTGAAAGCTAAGAGGAAAACGTAAGACGAGACAGACACAAAGGTAAAAAGAGAGCATGATTGTTGAATTGGAGAAAAAGAATGCTGTAAATAGAGTGAGATGGAGAATGATAGTGGGAGAGATTATTGCCCTAGTTGCATTGGCCGGGGTAAATCTGGCAAACCCTGTTTACACAGATTAACCCTGGCCAATTTAAGATTTATTATTTGCATTAAAGGGTTCCTTCCTTAATTGTTTATGAATATTTTTTAAAATTAAACGTGTTGCAAACCATGCATAATACTGGAATTCCTGGAAAACTACTGGAACTTTTAAATTTTTTTCATAGCCCTGGGTAACTTTTTTTAAAACATAGTTTTTAGGCACTCCAAGAAAATGTCTAGAACTTTAATTTAAGGAATCTGAAAGCATCCATGCAACTCAAAATTGCTCGTTTTTGCATTTTGTGTGGACTCGTTTGGTGCAACTGTAACAGAAATTACTTGATTTCATTTCATTTTTGCATGCCAAAATGGAGAAAAAAAACTGAGGTTTGGTCAGGCAAAATATATTGTTTCCGTTATCCTAGAGAACTCCTGCAAAACTACTGGAAATCTGTTATTTTGAGTCAGTGAGCAACATAATTAAAGCAAAGTGAAAAGTAATCTTGGATAAGCGTTCAAAAAGTGACATTCGTTAACTGTTAGGTTGATACATGCATGTCCACACAATTGTGAAAAGAAATGGAATTTGAAAATGTAATTTTTCAGTCTGGTAAAGTTGTAGAATTTTAAGAAAGTGGCCAAGATCCCAAAACTTGAATTTTATTTGTTGCTGTTATTATCTTTTTTAAGATATGGTTTTTGCACTTAAGAAATAAAACATTTTTTCTGTGCCTTCATAGCGCTATGAAAACCGAGGTGCACGTTTGGGAGAATTCGAGAGCTGATCAGTGAAGCACGAGACGCAGTCGAGTGCTTCAATGATCTGCTCGAGAATTTCCCAAACGTGTGCCGAGGTTTTCATAGTGCTATGGAGGCACAGAAAAAATGTTTTATTTCTTTTATAAAATATTTATTCCCTTTTCAGGACTCTGAGAAAGAGAATTATAACCTCATTGTTATTTGTGTTTATTTCTAGATCATTTTACAAAATCTCCTTACGAGGACTAGCTAATACGTCATTTTTATGCTTCATTGGCCTATGAAAACACACCTCTCGGCCAATAGAAACCACTGTACTATCTTAAATATTTTATAAATTACATTAAGCTGAAACCAGTAGCTATGTTCAACCAAGTTGAAGTCAGGGATTCAGGTTGGCACAGTGCTCATCGGTCATGCCTCTCACCTCTACGACCCGGGTTCAATTCCTGGGCTTGGCATGTGGGCAGAGATTTGTCGATCTCAATCTGACTTCGAGGGTTTTTCTCCGGGTACTTCGGTTTTCCTCCCTCTGTAAAATCGACTTTCACGCCAAGATCTGAGCCATCGAGCGATTGAACATTAGCCTCTGCCTAGGAAGAATGGGCAACCACTTCCTTTGCTATTGATGTTAAAAATAAAGTATTTATTATTATTTATTATTGAACTGTCTTCACTGTTTAGAAGTTGCCATTCACATAAAAGATTTGATTGAAGTGTGAATAGGCTGTTGTGTTAAGTTATATGGTTTCTTATATATTTTTTGATATTTCTGGATCATGACAAATGATATTTTCATTCCTTATTTCAAATTTGAACACTGTTTTGTTGATCTTCAATATAATCATGTTTTAAGTCTGAAAGAAATGACAGCTCGTGCACTTTGTTTAATTGTTTATATAGGTTTCTGAAAGTTCTTGCAGCAGAAGATGTGCTGTCGCAAAAAACATTTCTCATTAGCAGGGGTTTCATTAAGGGCTGGGCACCGGGCAAATTGACTGTCTGTGAAGATGACTTTGCCCGATACTTTTACGTCTCAACCAAAAGAACAAAATATTTATAATACAAGTTACTTTCTTATGTTTTTTTAGTGTGTCCTCTCCCGATGAACCTTTGCAGATGTGTAACCGCCTGTCAAGTCCGGATGCCCTCCCGCTCTAAAGTTAAATGAAACCCCTGCATTTGTGTTCTTACTGTCTGGACAGTGTAACAAAAATTTGTCAAATTGCCATGTTATAGCACAGTAATAACTTGAAATAAATAGTTTTTGAGTGGGAATTATGTTGCTATCCTTAACTGTGGTTTTAACCCGAATACTTAGAATTATGACATTAAAACAGGTTTCAAACCAGTGAGATGAAAAGACTTGCACTTGCATTTTTTGGATTTATGGGGACCCAACAATTATCTGGGGCATAAGCACTTTTCTTGAAATCTGGCATTTTCACCCTATATTACAAATGCATAATAAAGTAAGATCATTCAAGTATGTTTTAAAAAAAATAACAAATGAACTTGTGAATATTATATACTTTGATCATAAATTGCTTTGGATTAAAATGAAATATATACAATTTATTTACTGTAATTTGTTGCATCGAAACTTGTGATGTAATAGCAAAATAGAAACCTTGCAGAAGATGGGATATAGAAAGAGTTGATCCCATAAAATGAAATGTAGATTAAAAATTTTGTGAAAAAAAACTCTTTTCTTGAAGCAAAAAGTTTAAGGCTATATTTGTTGTGGGGACCTAAAATTCAGTGAAGTCCCCACAAATCTATGTAGGTATTTTGTGCACTGTGTGTAAACTATTATGGAGCCCTATCTAGGAAGCCAAAACACTGATTTTGCAACCCTAGTGAATGCTTAACAAATTCAAATATGTTTCGATCAAATTTGGACAATGTGGACTTACACTCCAAAAGTTCTTGTGGGGACATTGACATAACCTGCATACACATTTCTCACTACTGGGGACCCTAAAATTTTCTATTGGAAAAAACCTCTTTCCTTGAAGCAAGGAGTTTAAAGCTATATTTGTTGTGGGGACCCTGAAATGTCCCCATAACTTTAGAAGGTCCTCACAAGTCTGGTGTGTAAGTAAGTTGATGTCCCCACAAATTCATATGTGAATAAATAATTAAAAATTGACTATATTATTAGTTATATCTTTTTCTATCTCTAAAATAGTCCTAAAATATAATTATTAATTAATGCTAACATACCTATATACACACATACATGTATACATACATACATACATACATACATACATACATACATATATACTTACCAATGCTCACTTGTGAGGACTATGTATGTCTACCTGCATTCTGGGGACACCCACTTCCGCTACCACTAAGAAAAAAATATTACGTGCATTTTACAGTACTCCCAACCAACGTTAATTGACAGCCATTAGATGTCAAGAATATTTAATCCTTCGTTGTGGGGACAAAAACATATGGTTGTTATGGGGACATTTCAAGTACTTATCAATGCGCATTTGTGGGGACCATGTATGTATGCCTGCATTCCGGGGACACCCACTTCCGCTACAACTAAGAAGAAAAAAAATCCGTGCATTTTACAGTACTCCCAACCAACGTTAAATAACAGCCTTTAGACGTCAAGTAAACTTAATCCTTCACTGAGGGGACAAAAACACATCGTAGTTATGGGGACATTTTCAAGTCATAGTTTAACACCAACATTAAGGGTAACTTCTTTTGTCCTAAAATATACGAGTTAATGAAAGCGTGACTTAAGCATTTAACAGAAGATCAAGGGCCATGATATATTTCCTTAACACTGAATACTACATTGTGGGGACCAGCACATAATGCACTATTACAAGCTTTTGCGAAAGTCACCACTGTCAGGATTAAAGTATCTTGACATTTTCAACTTTAAACATGACTATGCAATCTGCAATTTATTTTCAATCCGCCATTTCACAGTTCCCAAAAGGTGACTAGGCTTCTTCATGAAGTTAGAGAAGTGGAAATAATAAACGTGCTAATCAATGTCATTCTTAGGATAATTATTTCAACTTCTTTAACTGAGCCTGCTCAACCTTAGCCTCAGATTTATGCTTGGTTACCTTCTGGGATTTATGAAAAGTTCTACTTGTAAGCAGAAGTGAAATTAATTTACTCAGTTCTATTTTGGAACAATGCCGTGACAAAAACGAGTCCAAACAAAGAAGTCAGATTACCTTTTAACTCAATTTAATATAATATTTTAAAATACTGTGAAATCACTTGAGGACTGTGTTACTTGTTTCCTTTAGTTGCTAATACAATTAAATCCATTTCTTTACACCATTACTATGGACTGATAAAATAGATGGTATTAGAATACCAAACCACAAATCTGAACGTCCGAAAGTTGGAGAGTCTTTTACCCTAGTTACTTCTATATTTCTGCCATAACAGACTGACTGTCATTTACATTTCCTAGGTAGCTGTTGCTTCCGTAACAAGAACTTAAGACTTATTTACTATGAAGTGATGCACATTGGAACTTTTTATTCCAACCAAAACGACACCTTCCCACTCAAAAACCGTTGGTTTTTACTAGCAACGGAGTCGGAGAACAGTGATGGGGGGCATTGTTACGATTTCTTGGAAATCAAACAACAAAGTCATAAGCATTTCATCCGATTCTGCTGGTAACTCTGTGCTTTATGACCTAGTGTTAAAGTTTTGTCCAAGTCACAACTGAGCGGAAGCACAAGAAAAAACAAATTACAATGCTTTCCTTTATTTTCTTGAGCACAGTAAGGAATATTCTCCTGTGCCTACTTTCAACCCTGGCATTACAGTATTCACAAGACTGCAAGCAATGGAAACAAAAAAGAATTTGAAAATAGGAAACGTTATTTCATGTGACTACAACTTTCAGCTCCATTGTTTGGTCTTTGTCATTACTGAAACAAGCCTTCAACAAATTACTTTTTGCCAAAATGAATCTGTGATGGTTTCTTGCCATGAGCTGTCCAAACACTTCAACAGAATTCTCATCGGTAATGTCTTCAATCATTCTTCACTTCTTATAAAATTTAGGCAGCGTTTACACGTAGACGGCTATATTTTCATCCGGCTTTATTTTTACCCATTTTCGACCGTTTACACAAAAACGGTAATCGACATATAATAGAAGCGTTTTCGAAAATATCCGGCTAAATAGGCGTTTACCTGTAAACACTTGGCCTTAACGGATAAAAAATGTACGTTGAGAAAAACAGCCAGCTACGTGTAAACGCTTCCTTTATGTCTTTTCTCATTAAGCTAAGGAAGTGCACAACACAATCATATTCATATGAGCATTCTGTTTTTGAACGGGAATGTAAAATGCTTTTCTAACAAGAGACCTTCTATTGCGAT
>JAOBAY020015761.1:0-14930 GCA_025331085.2 Zoanthus sociatus | reverse complement strand
AAGTTGCCTTCACATCGTAGGGTTTCTGGGGAGGCTGTGTTTCGGATTTAGGGTTTCGAGATGTTTAGAGTTTTCTGGATTCTACAGCAGAGCAGATGGGTTACAAGGGCTTGCAGAACAGAAGTTCGGAGGCATTTTTTCAGGGGGCCTCAGGCTTTCGTTCGGGTTTAGGGTTTAGAGGTTGAGGGAGGTTGGCGGCTGGGTCCAGGTTTTTTTCGTATTTTTTCTTGATTTTGTTTCGTATTTTTCGTGGTTTTGGGTTCCGTCGCAAATACTACACATAGAGGTATTTCTTTGCGTGCAGAAGCTGCACATAGTGTTAATCGCTGCGTTCCTTTGCATGCAGAACCGCAAGAAGACTGCAACTAGCAGCATGTTTTTGCGTACAGAAGCAGCAAATATTGTCAATAGCAGCATCTCCTTGCGTGCAGAAGCCGCGAAAGCTGTAGATGGACGCAATTCTTTGCACGCAGAAGCTGTAGGTATTGTAAATAGCAGCATTTCTGTGCGTGCAGAAGCGGCAAATACTGTAAATAGCAGCTTTCTGAGTTTCTAGAGGCTGCAAGTACTCTAAACTCGAAGCGGCAGAATGTCTCCGACTTTTGCTGAGACGGCAAATGTTGTAAGTGCGAGCATTTTCTGCGTTGGCCGAACTAGAGCATTTTCTGCGTTGCACGGACTAGAAATAATACAATTATCTCAGCAACAGACCCCAACAGCGATGGAAAAACATACCGTTTGGTTCAATTTGGCGCTATGGTCTGTGTAAGAAAAACTTTCAGTCTACATCCTAACACCTAAACCCTAAACCCTAAACTCTAAACCCTGAACCCGGACCACTGTCAAAGCCCTTCGCTGGAGCACCAGTTGAGGACTGCTTTGGAGGCCAAGTTTGGCCAGCTTATGGTTTAGGGCTTAGAGAAAAAAGCCCCTAAACCCCTAAATCTGTCTTGCTTCAGCCTGAGAAGCCTAGGGCCTGGTAGCTCCCTTTCTTGGTGTTAGGGTTTAGGGTCTAGGGTCCCAGTTGGCCTTTGGCTAACAGCCCATACCGTGCATGGTGGAGGCTTGAGCGTTTAGGGTTTAGGGCAGTGAGCACCACCAGTTACCCTAAACTTTAAATCCTGGGGGGGGTAAATGCAGAATAGACTAGGGCCTTCGGGAAAGGGCTTCCGGAGCCCCTCTAGTCTATTCTGCGTTTTGCGTCCGGGGCGGCGTAAATGCAGAATAGACTAGGGCCTTCGGGGAAGGGATTCCGGAGCCCGCCAGTCTGTGGTTTTAGGCGGCGAGAAGGGAAACAACAGGATGCCGGAGCCCCTCTAGTCTATCCCAGACGAGCAACAATGAGCATCAGTGTATTTTTTACAGGATTAGGATGTGTATATTCAGAGAAATAATTTACCAGTACAATTTACAGCTTCGTGAATATCAAATGTAAACCTCGTGTATATTGAGACAAATAATTATGAGTACGATTTACAGTTAGGTATACATCAAATGATAAACTTCGTGTATATTGAGACAACGAATATACAAGTACAATTGACAGTTACGTGAATATCAAATGGTAAACCTGTGTATATTCAGTGCGTGCTGCAGACAAAGAGTCTAAGAGGATGAAATCCTGAAAACAATATAAAAAGAATATTTAGTCTCGTCCCAAAATAGAGTTTCTAAAATGCATCAGTCATGAAGGAGAAGTTCCTACAATGTAATGATATCATACAACAATACTGAAACATAAATTAAAGATGAACCTATTTTTAATTCGACTTCCTTTATGTTAATTGTGGTCGCCAAGTTCTGCGGCCATTTACTGACATACAAGCTATGTATATCACATTTATGCTTATGAAAAACATCTGTGACATGTGAAAATAGGCAATCAAAATTTACGGATTTTTTACAGTAATTATTATGCACATAAATTTAAAAAGTGGCGTTTAAAATAGTTAGGCGTAGTTTATACGTCGAACTTCACATGTTCCGAAACTAATGCTAATGAGAAAATTTTATTGTTCTACCTCATTTGCATTAGATTCGGTACATGTGAAGTTCCACGTTTGAAACAGGCCTTATGAATTAAGCATGCGCAACTGTTGCAAAATGACGCCATCTGAAGCAATATTCTGGCTACCCTCCTCACTCCCACTTCTTCCTCTCACTCAAATTCAGTCTCGATATTAACTTCCCGATTGATATCGTTTTCGGTATTGACTCTTAATCATACGGAAGTTAAGCCTATAGAAATAAATATTTTATGAAACGCCTTTTTTTTTCTCTTAGCAAATCCATTGCCATATTCTTTTGCACAATTGCACATATTAGAAACTCTTTTATGTTAAGGTTATCATGTATAAAGATCTTATAGTCATATAACGATAAATATCATATAATCCTTCAAAAACGGAAGTTTATTCAGCAATTTGGCGTCATAAAATTCTGAATGGGAACTCTGTGGAATTTTTCCTGTTTCGTATGAAATTTTTAATGTTCTTGTTTCAAATTTCTTTAGTATGTTGTCAGCCTACCGCCGGCCACCTGCAAGCAGGAAGTGCGGTAAACACCGTACTTTCCTGCTTTACCGTAGAGAATGTATTATCGCGCATTTTAGGAGCTTCTCACTATAGAAACAGCTCAACAATAAACACAAAATCGAAAATAAATAAAAGGTCTCATTAGCAACAAGTACAAAATAGTTCTGCTTTACCGTAAAGAATGTATTATCGCGCACTTTAAGAGCTTCTCACTATGGAAACAGCTCAACAATAAACACAAAATCGAAAATAAATAAAAGGTCTCATTAGTAACAAGTACAAAATAGTTCTGCTTTACCGTAAAGAATGTATTATCGCACATTTTAGGAGCTTCTCACTATGGAAACAGCTCAACAATAAACACAAAATCGAAAATAACTTAAAGTCTCACTTTAGCAACAATTGCAAAATAGTTCTGTTCATTATTTTGTACGTTAAAAAGTTATCTTGCTTTTAAGGCCAATACTTTCCATTAATCTAGAGTTAACGCTATTTCTGAATCATCTCAAGATGACGGGAAAAGCTATTAAATTAAAATATATACAAATAATATGCAAGTGAAATAAGATTGTTGGCGAAAGAGCAAAGCAAATAGTAACATTAGCATTTTCGATTATGCCATGGTAACAGAAAACAAGTTTTGACTTTGTAAGATGAGCTGCCCTAGCTGTCAAGTTCAAATGGATTAGATGTTTTAATTTCAACATTAAAGTTACAGAAAGCAAAAATATTACCAGGGACTTTACATTGGTAATGTTACAAACCGTAATATCAAGGTTGATATGAAGCGTTATTGCACCTTAAAACATGTCTCCTCTGATTAATCCCATGCGTTTAGAGATCCGCTATAGTTTAAAAAATTCCTTTTTTTATATTTTACTAATTACTTTATATTTCATTTCGTTGCTCACTATTTTGTTTCATTGAAAAACAAAAACAAACCTTAACCACCTGAAAATTACTTCCCTTATTTAAGAGTATAAATCAACTCTAAGTGACTTAAGGATAAAGGATTACAAAAAAGTCTCGAAACTATCAGTTGAAAAAATAAATTACTTTTTAGAAATAAACAAGTTTACAATGGTAAACATTTTTCGAAGCGAATGCGAAGCAGCAGGGGGTATCGTGTTACACATTATTATAATGCTCCTTGACGTTTGTTCATTATAGAAATCCTTAAATATTCGTTTGTTTCTCAAGCTGATTTCTTTCCAGTTTTTAGATATTTTCTAAAACGTCTTAAGGATCATTTCAATCCTTTTTAAGGAGGATGTTTTCTCTTGGATTAATGAAGGATATTCTTTTTTCATGAGGAGGACTCACATTCTACGAATATCTTTTACGAATATCCCTTCTCTTGGAAAATGGTGATACATTTCTTTGCATGATTAGGAATGAAGAACTAAATATATTTTCAAATGATTTTAAGTTTCATCTGCAATTAGTTTTACAGACGACTTGAAGAGCCGAGAAGAAAATCTGTAATAGAGCTATTGGCGTTTTAGCTGCTCTTGTGGCCAAGCGTGACAGTTTATGAAAAAGCTAAGCCTGTGATACTTAGCGTCACTCGGATATAAAGATCTCCACACTGAAAGCAACCCTAACATTATATAATACGTTAAATTCAGTACCCGAGTAAAAAACGAAGTTTGCAAAATCAACAGCGGTGTCTAATTCAAACAAAAGCTTCAAAACCACGATATTTTTAAAGATCGCAAACTAAAGCTTGCACGTTTTCACGGCAAATAAGTTAAAAAACCATGTTCTTTTCAAGAAAATCTACTTTCTAATGTAGACGGAAATAACGCTCACACGTTTTTATGGCTTATAAGTTAACAAACCATGTCGGCTCTTTGCAAGAAAATCTACTTTCTAATGTAGATATATAGTACATAAAAACGTTTTTAAAATACAGAATGCAGTACAGCAACATGTCTCTTTTGAGGGAAATATGACCAGTAAATGCAGACATTTTCTAAAAATTTTGAAGATTTTCTTTTTAAATTTCTAACACCACTCAACTTTATCACTAAGTAATTAAAACTTGGTCATTTTTGTTGATTTTGATATCATAGCTTTATCTTGTTCTTACAAACGAACGCTGAAGTTAGCAGGACCTCCATCTCGGCAAGAGATCGGTTAAGAAAAATTGGGTTAATCTGTTCTAAGTAATCGGTTAAACAAATCAGATTTGAACTTTGTCATTCTATAACCAAGTTCACTATTTTGTCTTTCTTTACTGGAATTATCATAAATATCAAAAATTTCCTAGAACAAGATTATTTTCATTGAAGAGTGAAGATAAGCAAGAATCTTTTTTCTAACTTTTCAGTCAGTTGATGAAATCCTAAAAAGTGTCCATTTATTTTGTTGAAGGTAGAAATGTCGTTTAGAATGAACACTCGTTATCCTATTCTGGCGCAGTTTCGGCAAATATTCGTTTTTTAGCAAATTAATTAGCGTTATAAACTAACAGCCAAATTCATTCTTGTGACATTAAACTTGAGCCGATGGACAAAGCTAGCAATATCATGGATAGCTTTATCTTTCAGCTGGTGCCACTGTGCAATAATATTATTTTAAAGCAATTTAAAAGTTTCTCTTGCTGCGTGCATACAAACCGCTGTAGAAACTGTTAGCAAAAAAGAAATACTTTACTAAACTACAGAAGTATTTCTAAACTTTGATAATTTACTTTAAATATGTGATTGTATTGGTGAATTTTGAATTGCGACTAAAAAATTACATCACGCTGAAGAAATCTACTTCCTCGATCGGCGCACCCACTGATCGAGGAAAAAAATTAAAGCACTCAAAATAGTCCAAAATTTTACTAGATCCGCTCATTTGCAGTTTTGTACCGTTTTTTGGCTAATTTTTAAAATAGTAATTATTAAATTGTATACCATAAATAAACTTAAATGTTCTATTGTAGCAATGTAGTACACATTTTTATTCAAAAAATTAAGTAGTATTTCCGACAAAACCGCTTTATACTTATACACTTTAAAAATATTGAAATAATTTTTGCATCTAGTGATTGCGAAATCCGTCTAAGATTTTGCAATTGTTTCATTACACTTTATTTGTAAGAGTGTTTCAGAATGGTCCGACCGTTTTCTGTTTAACCGACGATTCAGCACTGTTGAAGACGCGCTAAACATCCCTTTTTAGAAATTCCCAATTTCTTACGTCAAGCTGTCTATGTACATTAAGGATGTCGGAATGATGTAAAAATATCATTAGGCTTATGTTAGTAACTATTCGCGTCCTAATTGTACTCGAACTTTGCAGCGCTGAAAATATTTTTAAATGTGTAGTTTTGTATTTTAAAAGTGATGTCTATTTATTATATATACTAAGACTTCGTAAGAATGATTATTAAGAAATGGCGAGATTGTTTGATTGAAAATAAGGGCGACCAAGAAGTTTGCGACCAATAATTTTGCTGGAGTTTTTTCAGTATTGAGGAGAAAGGGGAAACACCAGAAAAGGGAGTCTGGGCTGAGGTTTTGAAACTACGATGAACTCGTTCGATTCTATTTTGGTTATTCCATTTTTTCCATTGTGTTTGTCCTTTTACAAGCTTGAGATAAGTAATCTCGTTTATGAGTAATTCTTTTAATTCTGTTCAGTTATTCCCCACTTGTTCGTTACACATGGTTTCGATAGCAAACTTGTCCACCCACGAACGGCTCTGTCAGCCAAAGCTGGAATGTGACAAAAATAAACATGCGACGGCGGTAAGACACAAATAACTTCAAAACAGGGGTCCATTCGAGAATATATGAACCAGAGAATCCGACAAGAGAAAAGCCATTAGCAACTGACTTTGTCCACCGACGTTTCTCACAAGTTCTGAGATCGCAGAAACCTGCTTTAGAGTCTGCATTTACAAGATTTTATCACTTGCTTTCAACAAAAGTTATGGATTTTAAGGTTCGTTTAACTTTAAACAATATTTTAAATAGCAATAATACTCAGTATAAAAGTTAGTTATTTTTCTATCTTGTAATGCATTTTACTAATCTGTTGTGCCTATTAAATGCACTGCAGTATCTTCCGACATTGTACTGTATTCTCTTCACTGTACTCTGATATTGTTACGTTTACTTTATTGTAAGATATTTTACGATACTATACAACGGTATATTTACTATCCTATTTTGTCATTTACAGCATTATACAGTATTTTATATCTATATCTCACTAAACTGTGTTGTAGTTTACTACACTATACAATAATTTAAGATACTGTGCTATATCTCACTAATTGTAGTTTACTACACTATACAATATTTTACGATACTGTGCTACATCTCACTAAAATGTGTTGTATAGTAAACTACACCATACAATAATTTAAGATACTGTGCTATATCTCACTAATTGTAGTTTATTACACCATACAGTATTTTACGATACTGTGCTTCATCTCACTAAAATGTGTTGTAGTTTACTACACCATACAATAATTAAAGATACTGCGGTATATCTCACTAATTGCAGTTTACTACATTATTACAGTATTTTACGATACTGTGCTATATCTCACTAATCGTAGTATATACTACACTACACAATATTTTACGATACTGTGCTATATCATACTAAACTGTGTTGTAATTTGCTACGCTATACAGTATTTTATAATAATGTGCTATATCACTAATTATTTAAGCAATAAAACATAGTTTTCTATGAGTTTACCAGCATAATAAACCACGCGGGATGTTGGGAGAACACGAGAAAAGCTTGTAAGTCCCGAGCCAAAGGCGTGTGTTGTAGTTTTTTACACCATATAATTCCCCAAAAAGATATGACAGACCGATGGGTCTTTTTGGGGCCATCTGGCAGATGATGGGGTTTTCCATTTTCCTTAGTATCGACGGGGGAAGTTGAGCATTTTTTCCCATGGAATGGTCCCATCCAAATGACCCCAACCCAAGTTCAGATAAATGTTTGGACTACCTTCATGTCAAATCTCAACCTTTTAGCCCCAGTAGTTTGGGTGCTGTGAGCCTTGAAAGTCAGTATTTTGGTTCTAAAATTGCGTTAATTTCATTAAAGTTGAAATTGGCTGATTGTTTCTTTTAATTTTCATCAAATGATCATGAGTCAAGTTTAAATAAATGTTTGGACTAGCTTCAGTTTAAATTTCAACCTAAATAGCCCCAGTAGTTTCGGTGGTAGAAGCCCTAAAAGTAAGATTTTTTTCAATTTGTTTGATTTATGCACCTGCCATCGGCTTCCTCGAGGAGGGTGGGACCCCGGGCAAATGTGGGGACTTTGCAAATGTCTAGTGCAATTGCCCCACCTACTGGGGCATCATTTTTTATCAAATTCCCCACATTGTCCCCGGTACCTGGGCACTGCAACTCTGAATCATATTAATGTAATCGAAAGTTCAGAAAATTGTGATCAACTGTTAAGATATTTAATATACGAGGCAATACACAGCAAGCAGTTTGCTCTGATGAAGAGAATTAATACGCTCGAATCGCCAGCCTAAATACATCTATAATCCCTACGGCAAAAAATATGCCATATCGACCCATGGTGATCAAACCAAATCCAACAAAGTCAACAACTGCAAGTGTTTATTGTGTCACTAAGCAATATAAAATTATATATTACTAATTGAACTGTAATTAACAGGAAGAAGAATAATAAAATGCTGGTTTGAAAACTTAAGAGCACCCATTATTTCAAACAAAATCACATCAACTTGTTCCGTAATTCTGCTGCACAAAGGAGTTGCTGCAAATGACAACACGTCATGTTTGGCAAAATATACAATCATATTAATTATATATTAGTAACTATGTTTTATAGATATTGACATTTCATTCACCGTTTGAGTACTGTGAAAAAATAAAAAAACTACGCCAGGCATCTCAGTGAGCATTGTGTTTATACCGTTTTTCATAGCTATGATAAACTTTTATTTTGCATGGAATAAAATGGTACAGTAATCTTGTGAAAAGTCCCCACATTTACTCGAAGGGTGGGGATGGTGTACCTATATTTCCCCACATTTCCCCCACTAAACGGGGATGTACTTATCTCAAAGTCCCCACAAAGTCCCCACATTTCCCCAAGTATGCCTGGGGTTCCCCCCCCCCTCGGGGAAGCCGTTGACAGGTGCATTATGGTAAATATATTACCTAATACTAAGTGTTCAAACCTTTCCGACTATATTAAATCTGGGCAAATCATGGTATAATTTCCTTATTGGACATACTTAGTTACACATGGAGTTACTTGCACATATTACTATAGGCTATATAAAATTATGGGTTTGGGTAAGGGTTAATTAGTTTGCATAAATATTATAATTAAAAATAAAAAAAATATGCAAAAGAACTGGAATTTTTCCCAAATAATTTTGACAATAATCTCACTACCACCCTCCCGGTATTTTCAAAACACAAATTCGTGGCAAGCAAAACTTTTGTTTTGGTGACCCATCACGTTCCACTTACAATAAGAAACTTATATTACTTCCTAATGAAATAATTACTGAAACAACCATATCACCTAGCTTTTCTGAAAATTATTAAAAAATTTAGGTTTTGTTCGGCTTGCACATAAATTTTTACTGTCGTTTTGGACTATAACTTTCAGTTCTCCAATCTCATCTCTATAACTAGCTTGATCGAGATCAACGTTTCTAGAGAAATGGTCACAATATGTCATAAAAATTCTCCGAAAATCTTCATTCTACATTTAATTCGCAAACGGAAGTAAATTTCTTTGACGGGGATAATTTCCGGACTAGGGGGTACTTTATATTTTTTCTTGCAGTTTCATCGCGTATAAGGGTCTGAGTAAAGGTTAGTCTGCATGATAAAACAACAGTATGCCCCAATATGAAAATTTCACCCTATTAAATTCCCAATTAAGCTCTTCTTTAACTTCGTGTACTGTACCATCGATTCCATTCTTTTCCGTGTATATAGTCTCACAACTGCCATAACTGATCAAGTTTCCTCAACCAATTATCTTGGATAGTGAATATGAACTGTTGTCAAAATACGAATCTTTGTTGCCAATTTCTCTGTCAAACATTGCTCCTTCTTCTTGACACTGTTGGCCAAAATTTCTTCGATGTGGGGTCGAACCATTTCAAAGTGATTTTTTTTAATATGCAAATACTTGTGGGAGAAACGAAAACCTTACCCTACACCACTGAGTAGCTCTTATCTCGAAGAGTTCTACATAGCCTTTATTCAAAATATTGCTTACAAGATACTTTTACTTCTTGAACTAAATTTACTTCCTTTTTTGTCGATTCCGTTTTAAATTGTACAAGACGATTAACTGTTTAACAAAAAAACAAAATTTCACAATCGAGTAGGGAGGGGTAGAGAGGGGTGGGCTCAGATCGTGTTTGGGTCAGCGTTTGCCGAAGGTTGCTGTAAAGTGAACGTTTCTTTGTGAGGAATAACTGTTTGCAGAAATTGTTTGGCTTAGAACAGATGGCTCTGATTCATAGCAAGAATACTTTAAATCTCAAACCATAAAATGGTGTAAATCTTGAGTCATGAAGTCAAATAATACGCCGAAAGGGAGTCTGAAATTAAAAGTGATTGATCCACCTTCAGTCTGAGCTCAGTTCACCACACAAACTTGCAGGAAGTTAAGAAAGAAATTTCGGTTTAGTTATGGCTCCTACAAAGGACCTGGGATTCGTCAAACTAGCAATCGAAAAAGAGGGCCAACTACCTCTTTTGACCACGTTTGACCAGGTACTGTGGTTAATTGATGTATTAGAATGTTCTGTTGCTTGTTGCTCATTTCTTCCAAGATTTTAAAGTGGTTGTCAGTGCCAGAAACTAAAGAGAAATTTCTAATAATTTTCCTTCCTTATATTCTCCTTTTTCGACAGAGTAGACCACTGTCTGACATTTTGCGAGAAGTTTGCGCAAAGTAAGTTAAACTGACGTTGACAATGTAGATTTCTTTTTCATATTTCAGATTCGCTCGAGCTGTCAGTTCGATTTTGGCATTGCATTGTTAATTGAATTCCTTATGCTCTCTCCTAATTCCCAGCTATTAATTAAGAGACATGGTTATTGTGTTATTTGAGATCTTAAGACCCTAATTATTTAGGCCTAATTTGAAATACAAAACAAATGGAAACACCAATCCTGTTAACTATATAATATTTTTTATGTTGTTTTTGTAGTTCCACCCATCTGTAGATATAGTACAGTAGCTCTCTCCTCTTCCATCAGCTTCTCAATAATTATTCCCAAGAAGGAAGTGACTCAGTAAAGAAATGGTTTTGGAGAACTGTAACCAAATTGTAGTTCTCAGATTTGTGTAAAAAATGAGCATATTTAGATTTTAACTTACCAAAAGTTAATATCATTAGCATGATTTTCTTTTCTAATTAAGTTTAAAAATATTTTTCAAGAATGATAAAAAAATGAAATAATTGATTTTTTGGTATTCTACCTAAAAGTCCATATATTTTTTATAGGTACAGATAAAAACAAAACTATAAGGAATTTCACATGTTTAGGTGTTGAAATGGTATATCAGTAGTGTTTTTTTTGTCCTGGGGGTTATATATACTGACTATATGGATATGTGCCAGTGTGTTTTTTAAGGCCGGTACACCGGTAAATTGTACCAACATTCCCCGACGGCTGTACCACCTTTCCCCAGCAAAGCGGTCTTGCAACTTTTTGAAGTCAAAAGACAAAAAATATCTCACAACAGTAACGTGTGATTAAGTTATCCCTTCGATAATTCTAATACCGTAGCTGTTATTAAGAGTTTTACACAGAAATAGGTGCTGTTGTGACTTGCTGCTCTTAAAATTTGATAGGCATTTTTTCAAAAGTAAAACCTGGTATTTTTCTTTGGTTTCTCGATGCTCAAAGTTGCATTATTTTCCAGAACTTGAAAGTTCAAAATAATTCTGGGGATGCACCCAGACCTCTCTAGATACTTGAGCATTCGGTGCTTAATGATCTTGTACCCACTCCAGGTGTACCTGCTTTCCCACTTAGTGTACCCCACTTCCCAAGAATTAAGAAACAAACTGTGTGCCATTGCTCAGGGTATGGTCTTCAGTCTAGAACAGGGTGTTTCAGTCACAGAAATGTTTTTCTACAACAGGGTATAAAATTTTACAATATTTACAAACAGTTTAGTTTAAGAGTCCTTATGTGGCAAATTTCACCAGTTTTTTCTTGACTTTTGGGGACTAGTCACCAAACAGCTTCATGGGCTTTCGCCAGAGCTATTTTTCGGTGGAAGGCAGATAAATTCAAACTGCTTACAAATTACAAACTTAAATTAACAAACATTTAACCATACTCATTTAGAACACTTTAAGTTTAATAAAAGCACAGCATTACGTATCGCTCTGTTAATGCATCATTCTGGCAACAAATCTCTCTTTCACACAATTATTAAAGTTTTCTGCCATGAAAAATATTGCCATATTTCACAGTATTCAATCTTTAAAATAAACTGGTCTTGGACTGTATTTCGGCTGGGAAAACATGTTTGTACAGTACCAAGTACAGGTAGCTGGGGTCTTCTACTGTACCATGTAAAAAAGGACCATGATTTGCTGGTTTAAAACAGGATATCAATATCAAGCCATTGCTAGTTTAGAACAGGGTTAGATTTATGAAGGTCTGCAGGACATCCATACTCAAAATTCTGGTGAGTATTCCCCCATTCCCCCAGTTTTTTTGTATGTATGTAAAAGATGTCCTTATCCTTCTAATAAAGCTAATCCTTTATGAGCCTAGTGGCCCATGGAGCCAGCACTTATCTCTGGCTTTTGTAGTGTTAATCGGATGAGAGTCTTTGACTCCCCCAGGACAGGACACTAATCCATTGCAGGTTAGCTCCCAGCAGATGCTGGTACTCATTTACCTACCCCATAAGGATGGAAAGCTGAGTTGGCTTAGGCAGAAAAGGTCACACAAATATTCGAATCTCAGTAAACTGTCAGGATCAAACTGGGGACCTTGTGGTTGGGAAGCAGAGATCTTACCAACTGTGCCAACCACGTCTGCCCACATCCTTCTAATGGTGATGGAAAAAAATCTTATTTGATTTTGATTTTTTTTTTCAAGGTGTAATTTGAATTTAAAGTTTAGAAAAATCATTTCCAGCTTCACCTTGGCCAAGCAATAAGAGGCTATTAACTACCATGTTATTTTCTGTTCCGCGACATTGAAAACAGAATTAATTATCCTGTTTTTATTTATCTGTTCCATTGTCTTGTAAAATATGGTTGTGAGGTGTCCAAAACCTCACTGTCTACTAAATTCTGCTTTTCACATCATGGACCAGAAAATGATCTATTAATAAGCACTTAATGACTGGACCCAAGGGAAACAGTGAGTTTTGTTTCCCCAAGACCCTCAATGTCGGGGAAGCAAAACTCACTGTTTCCCGAGGGGCCAGTCATTAAGTGTTTTGTTATACCTCCCAACTCAAAACAGAACAATACACAGATGTCAGTTTACAGCTTTATTGCAAAATGTTACAAATCCCAGTAATTTGCATATAAAATAAGTCACAAATACATAATTAACTGTTAATTAAATCACAAATGTTAAGACTTCGTTGAAAAGTTGTTAGTAGATTTGGAGCTTTTATTGTGTAGAAGCTGCTCAATTTCTTCTTCAGTTGTTTGAAAGCGTTTAGCTGCCATGATTGCGTAAAAACTACTTGCTTGATGCAGCTGGCAAACAAATTTGCTGCGGTTTCAAAAGTGCATGACCTGATCACGTGCGAGTCAAAAGTTCAAGTTGTTGTTGCCCTAGGGAGTTATGAAGGTTTGTTCTCCCTAGAGCGTCATGAAGTTTTGACCAATGACACGTGATACGTTCTCTTCCAATCAGAAAACGTATTTGAGTTGGGAGGTATAACAATAGCACTTAACAGTCTCCTGTTGCTCAGTCAAGAGAAAACTGGCAGGGATTTTTCAAAACTTTAAAATCAAGTTACATCATAGAAAAAAATCATAATATATTTTTTTTTTTTTGCTATCACAATTATAAGGATAAGAACATTTAATATACACATATTACAAAAACCCTATAACTGATATATTATATACTTCTGAAAACCAAAAATAAGTAACAAACGTTTTTTTTTCACTTTCAGCTGGTCACTTTCAGACTTTCAACACTATTCATTACAGTATTCAGATTACAACTATTACATCACTGAAGAGGTAATTTTGTTGACAAGGTTTGAGGAAATTGAGAAAGGTAGCAGTTCATGCTGCTGAAAATTTATGATATAAAAATATTTTACAGATCAGTTTTTATAATGCTGCATAATTTTTTGAAAATGTATCCCATTGATCGCCCAAGTTAGATAGAGAAAATCATTTGCCAAGAAACAAACAATTTACATTATAGCAGATAAAGGATTTCAGTAACTACTTCCTTTATGCAGTGGTGTTGTTGGCCCCACGCCCAACCCCCAACCTGGAGGACCAGGGTTTTCTATCAGGGTGCTCCTTCCCTTAGCCACAAGTTCTGATTATTTAGAGGTGCCAGATGCTTGCCTCTCGCCACTATCACTCAGCTGCCAAAGCATTCCCAGGGGCTACGTTGATGGGGATGTGTGACATGTGACTTCAGTGGCAGAGCCTATAGTGAGACAATAGATATTACTCAGCATTCATAAGGAAAACATTGGTGGTGCTTGTAAACCTCAACGAGACCTGTTACCAATGCTTTGAGCCCCCATGCCCCACTGGGGGTTCAAGGGTTTAAGAGAGAGAGAGAGAGAGATAAAGGGTAATCCTCCACTTGGCTTGAGAGTTTGAACAAATCCCTGTGACTATGTGAAGATGTTAAATACCATGATAGTTATTCACGTACAGTATAAGCCAATCTTAGCTATAAATGAAAACCCCATTGTGGACAATATAAATTTGAAATAATTAGAAGTTAAACTTTTGAGGCACCATGTATTGCGTGACTTTCCATCACTTTGACAAAGGCTCCAGTTAAAGCTGAAAGGTTAGGCAGGCATTCGAATTAGATATATGTACGATACATGTCTGAAAAGTTTAACTTCTAATTATTTCTATCTACTGTACCTGTGTGCATTGCAGATGAATGTCCATGAAAGATATAAATTTGGTTTAGCAGTCAACAAAAAAATAAAATTAATAAAAAATATTTTAGTAAGCCAAGTACATTAAACAGGCATTCTGGAATTCCACGCTGCCGCAACTTCGCGGAAATTTGCGGAATCTCTGAAAAATTGCGGAATTGTGTTCAAATTGTGGAATTCTGTCTCAGCCAAGCCTTACATTACAATAAATTTATTTTGCTGTTATGTACTTGTGTAAAACTTACACAGATTCAAAATTTTCCCATTAGAAATGAGATGTTTTGA
>JAOBAY020015707.1:0-14930 GCA_025331085.2 Zoanthus sociatus | reverse complement strand
GGTCATTTAATAAGGTTTCATCAACAGGTTCAAAAGTTAAGACAATTTTACTTTATATGAAATCGTTTTTAGCAGGAAAAGGGTTAACAGTTATAGACCTAGACGGCGAATGGACTACGATTCAATAACCCACAAGGCCGTAGGCCAAATAGGCTATTCAAACTCGCAGTCCATGAGGCCAAGAGGTCTAATTGAATTTTAGTATAGCATTGTATTTTAGCGTAGAAAAATCGAGCAGTATGTCATTGTACCTCTTCAGTGGCATTGACGTACTGCTGAAGGTCACCATATTTCTTCTGCATGTCTCTAATGTAATTATCCTGAGCCTGGAAGAAAAAAATACAAGAAGAACAATAGGCTATCATCTGGCAATACTTTAAAATCAAACGACTACCTCTGTTTGCATTTATTTCATACCATAAGTCCCTCATGGTATCTCTGTTGTGTCTCCTCCATCTGCCTCCTTAATGCCTCTACTTCATACTGCTTTGACTGGAAAAATGGAAATAGAAAGAAGGAGTAAAAAAAATGGAAAACGGAAAAATGCAGTGGAAAAATAGAATGGAAAAATGGAAAGTCATGGACTGAGTTTATACTTATAAGACATTTGGTGACAATTTAAGAAATGACTCACTGGTTTGCAATAATCCTCTCTAGATGAAAGGTAAGTTATGAAAGTGTGGAACATACCGTCAGAAACGTAAATGAGTGTATAAAAAAAACAAGAGTTTTACCCTGGCTTGATAGTCTGCTCGCGAAAGCTCTTCTTTCAAATCTTCAACCTCTTGCTTGTGCATCTGTAATACAACGAAGTCTTTATAGATACATTGTTTCAATGTGCCTTAAAGGACCCGTCTACTATCAAACAATATCATTCTAAAGTACGTATTACCTTTTCTTATCTTTTGCATACATTTTATATCTGTCAACAGTGAGCACTTGGTTACTCGGTGTATGTAGATAATCCCAAGCAACTTCTCACTTTCAAATTCTGAAGTTCACGCATGTTGCCACACCGCACAAATTCATTGTTAAGTACTGAATCTACCGAAAGTATAGACTGCAACCATTATACGTCACAGTCAACATGGCAGCTCCGAGCAACGTAACTAATTTAAACTTTGAAAACAATTAACACTTATTGACTGAGACCGACGGAAACAGTATGTTTTGTGGTCGCAAGACCGCCGATGTTTCCCGAGGCAGAGCCGAGCTTTCACCGAGGTTAAGGTCAATAAGCCGTTTTGTTATATACCAACTATCAAAAAGGAACAAAAAGCAGCTTTTAAATATTTTTTTTTATCATCCAAACTTGTGTTTTGTGAACCAAATTACAATTAACTTCCGATTTTGTTGTTTACCGGTCCACAAAATAATGTTGTCTGCCGAGCGCGTGATTGCTGGGAAACAGCGAAACTTGTTCACGTGCGCGTGATGTCGTCTCGTCCAATAGGAGTATGAGAAAAATGGACAGTGATAGTTGGTATATAACAATGTAAGTTAATGGTAAACAGTAAAGTTGATAAAAATCACGACTCTTTTTAACACACACGTGTTTCACCAGTGCTTACTGCCACATCATAGCAACTGTTTACAGATTCATAGATACATAAATTGCTGTGAGCGAAGCCCATAGAATGATATTTGGAACACAGTAAAATCATCTTCAGATGTCACCAGCAGCAAAAATGCAATACATAAGATTAGCCGTTCAATTCCATACCGTTTCGAGAGTTGATTCAAGGATGTCACTAACATTTCGGTACACACAATACATACGATCAGCAGTTCAAGTCCATACCGTATCGAGAGGCGATTCAAGAATGTCACTAACATTTCGGTACACACAATACATACGATCAGCAGTTCAAGTCCATACCATATCGAGAGGCGATTCAAGAATGTCACTAGCATTTCGGTACACACAATACATACGATCAGCCGTTCAATTCCATACCGTTTCGAGAGTTGATTCAAGAATGTCACTAGCATTTCAGTACACACAATACATACGATCAGCAGTTCAAGTCCATACCGTATCGAGAGGCGATTCAAGAATGTCACTAGTATTTCGGTACACACAATACATACGATCAGCAGTTCAAGTCCATATCGTATCGAGAGGCGATTCAAGAATGTCACTAACATTTCAGTACACAATACATATGATCAGCAGTTCAAGTCCATACCGTTTCGAGAGTTGATTCAAGGATGTCACTAACATTTCGGTACACACAATACATGCGATCAGCGGCTGTAAGAGCTAAAGTGTGATATATTCTGATACTCCAAAAACACTAGAGAAAACCAGGGCTCGACACTAATTTTTCAACTTACTAGTCTAATGGCTAGTGTCAACTTTGATGCTACTAGCCAAACATTTTCTTTTACTAGCCATTCATTGAGATTGTGAGATGTCTTCCTTGATAAAGACAGAAACTTGTATTTTGTTTACTGGCCAGCGTGGCTAGTTGAAATAAAAAATCTACTAGCCAAAACTGAATTTCTACTGGTCTGTGGCTAGTTGGCTATCGTTAGTGTCGAGCCCTGGAAAACCCTACCATGAAAGTATGATAAAGTGTAATACACTACAGTTTATTTCACCAGTTAATTAAAACCACTCTCAGTGCGTTCACTCTAACATTAACACTTCTCCCCTTACAGTAAAAGTACAAATACATGAAATACCGAAAATAGAATTACAGTATTGTCGCTATAACAAACTAGTGTATTCGCAGTTCTTACTTTCTATTAGAAATAGCTACACAGTATAAGAACAGCAAAGCAAAGTATAGGGTCCAAAGTAACGTTCTGAAAATCTGCTCTATTTTGTAGGTCGATTTATGTAATCCAAACGCTTTACCAGCTGGTAATATAACCGTTGCTTACACTGTCGCCAAAATGACAGTTGTTTTTCGGGGGGTAAAACATTCCGTTTTTGAATCACAGATAGTCCATAGGAGTAGCAGTGAGTTATAGCAGAGAATTTCTCATTAACATAGAATTTTGTGCATCAATGGTTATTGTTTTAAATCCTCCAGTCTGATTTGTGTGGTTAGTTTGTATATAAACTAATGTCTTGATCGGCAATGTTTACTAGTACAATTACGAAACTGGTTCTTCTTTGTCTTACTGTTTAAGCAATCATGTGTTCAATTCTCCATCTAGTGTACAAATCACTGAAAATCTATTAAACAATAACTACTAATGTTTATACATAAAAAAGTGGCTCACCTCAAGAGAACTTCTATGGATTTTTTCTATTTGTAATCTTGAGTCACTGATTGCCTGAATTAAACATAGACTGGTGATGAGACAAGTGGATAGAAAATGGAGCAATACACGAATGTATGACTTTAGAATGTTAAAAATAGCTTAAAAAAACTCTATTTACTAACCTCATATCTACAAGATCTTATAGTCAACTCTACAGTCTTAAAGCCTATAAGGACATATTTTATTTCAATCCAACACCTTGTACAGGCGCATCCTCAATCTTACAATCAATACTTATAGACAGCCCTGCCAGATCTATCTATTTTAATGAATATTTTCTTATGTTACATCTTCAAACTTAATCCTATAAAACATGCAAATAGAAAATTATGATCCAATGAGCTCTTTGATCTTACTACTTTATAGACAATCATTGATTCAATAACCGCTACAGATAACTCTGTTTGATTTAACAACTTTATAGACGATCATTTAAATGATTCAATAACATCTGCAGGTGGCTGTCTTTGAACTCAGTACTTTATTGACGAACATTTCTGTAGCAATAACATCTGCAGATACCTTTCTCTGATCTAACTACTTTATTGACGACCATTGAGGTTCCAACAAACTCCGAAGATAGCTTACTTTGATCTGACTATTTTGTAGATGAACATTCCTGTAGCAATAAAATCCAGTTGATAAGCCTTCTAAGTGACCTGGCTACTTCTATAAACATCTCATCTCTGTTCCAATATCATCTGTAAATAACTCTCTTTGATCCAAATACTTTTATAATAGACAACCATTTCTGATCTAATAAACTCTGTATATATGAACCTATCTTAACTGACTACTTTTACAGACAACCATTTCTGATCCAACCTGTAGATAGCACAAGAAAATATTCATACTGCATTTTGGACAGTGGTTTGGAATTCCAAAGGGGAGGTGTGGAGGTAGGCCAACTTGGAATTCCAAAGCGAAGGGGATGAAAACTTCTGGAATTTCTGAATGCATGGGGGAATTACCTGCTGTAAGTGGTGAGGTATGGATCTGACTAGTTGTTGGAACTACCCATTCAACAAAATCTGCAGATAGCTTTCTTTGATCTGAATATTGTACATCTAGATAAACATGCTCATCTCTGATCCAATAAATTCTGCAGCTACGTTTCTCTGATCTGGTAACTGTTAGAGAAATCCTGAACTGATTGAAAACCCTCTGCAGATAATTATCTCTTCTACTAGAAATTGAAAACCTCTGGATTACAATAGTTGGCTTTTCTGATTAATGTTTGTAACTGTAAGCTGCTGGACTCTTATCAGTTGTCTGATAAAATGGGAGAGTTCATATTGTAATTACGTAATATGAATTACATAAAGGTTTATTTTAAAAGAACTAGAAATTCAAATCCAACCTGTGACAACTGACTTGCTTTTTCTCCAATCCCATCATCTGCTTGGACCTCTAAAAAGTTCATAGAGAGTTTGAGCTGGGCATTCCAAATACTTGAACTCCATGATGAATGGTTTGTATTCTAACTGGCTTTTTAAGTTCCATAGTCGATAAAATGGGCGGATGTGGTTGGCACAGTTGGTATTAGATCTCTGCTTTCCAACCAGCAAGGTCCCCAGTTCAATCCCAGCAGTTTGCCAAGATTCAAATATTTGTGTGACCTTCTTTTCCGCCTAAGCTAACTTAGCTTTCCATCCTTCCAGGGTAGGTAAATGAGTACTGACCAGCATTTGCTGGGAGCTAACCTGTGATGGATTAGTGTCCCGTCCAGGGGGAGTCAAAGACTCTCATCCGCTTAACACGACAGAAACCGGGCGGCACCGTGGGCCACTATGCTCGTAAAGGATTTAGCTTTTTTAAGTAAGAGCCATGGACATTAATTTTGTATCCGGTAATAGACATATTCTTAAGGCTGTTGCGAATCAAAGACTTCTGAACTGATACAAACAATACTTTAATCTGAAGCCAATAACAGACATTACTCGAGTCTAGCAGTCAAAACAATGAGGTATTTGGCTTGGGTTTGTGGGCATTAACAGATGTTACTTGAGCCTGTGGCGAACTCACAGACATGATTTATTCCTTTCCTTAATAAAGAGACATTATAGTTATAAAATTTAGCAGCCAGAAGCAGTTATTATAAATCAATTTGAAGCCAACAACAGATCATACTTGAGTCTAGCAGTAAAAAAACATTACGTTATTTGTAGTTAGCGCATTAACAGACATTACGTATACCTGAGTTTGTTGCAAACTCACAAAAATAATAGGGACTTTAAGCAACGAGGACGGGAACGTGAACGTTCTCGTTGTCTCGACAACTCTATTTAAAGAGGTATTTTCACGTTGTAGTTTTAGCGACTACTCCATGCAGGTGCTCAGCTCGGTGCATTCCAACGTGCAGTTATTGTATTTCCTAGTGTTCTTTGCCGTCGTCGGCGGCATCGCCGTCCTCATTGCTTAAAGTCCCTATTATATTCTTCTACCCAACAAGAAACATAGCTAAATGTAGCTGGTAGAAACAGTCATTAAATGAATTTGAAGCCAATAGCAAATATTGCCTGCAGTCAAAAACAGTGGAATATCTCTAGTTGTTTCCATTAACAGACATTACTTGATTTTGTTTGGAACTTATAAAGATGATATATTCCAAATAAGAAACACTTATAGCTATAAATTTAGCAGTCAGAAACAGACATTAGATCTATGAATTTGAAGCCAATAAAAATATTACTTTATTCTAAGAGCTAATACCACTGTGATATTTCTTTTATTTGTAGCTAATAATTGACACTAATTGAATAAGTGAAAATAAGGAAAACATAGTAAAGAACGGAAGAAGCTAACCATTCTCTTCGTTAAGTGTTGAGGAGCTTGGAGAAGTTGTTCCAAATGTTCGCGCTCGTTTTCGATCTGGTGGCGCATGAACAATCACGGACGTTCCTAAAAAAAATGATTAAAAAAACTTGCTATTGAATCGTATTACCAAATAAGCTTTTGGAAAATTTTAGATTTTTTTCCAGATGTAAAACTTTTGTCTGTTGAAAAATTGGCATTTACTTACAGATATTTTTTTTGCCACAAGATTTATATCTTTGTGAAAGAAAAGTATGAATACAAAAAATACTGATTTTAGAATTATTGACTACTGAATACAGTAAACCCGCAAAACCCAGGAGTTTCAAATGGCTAGAGTATAATGCTGCCGACTGTAGTGATGTTTGTATATAACTAGCTGCATAGTTTAGTGAAATTCCTTAGCTAATAATTATTTTGGACTGCATGGATTTGATTTGTTTCTAGCACAGAGAATATCAAACCTCAGAATTATTTACACCCTTTTTTTATTTTTTACTGAAATACGTTGCAGTGTTATTGAGTAGATTAGTTGTTAAGGGCGCTGCACCGGCATCACGATGTCGCAGTTTCGATTCGCGCTGAGACTTGAACTTTTCAGTTTCGGGCTTCTTTTTCTCAATTTCCAAAGTTGCGTTTATACACCCTACACTGTAGTGATAAAAAATATCAAATTCCAAAATAATCAAAAAACCTTTCTTTGTATTTTTACTGAAATAAATTGCATTAGTATACGACCTTGTTTAAATCTTCTGTATTCTGATTGGTTGCCGCGCGGTCTCGACCGTTTTCCCGGATTTTGATTTTCAGAAAATTTTCAAAACTCGCATAATTACTTTAGAAACGATTTTAAGGAACTTCTGAAATTTTCCGAAAATTTCCAAGCTCTTCCAAAGATTTCCGAAGGTTTTAAGAAAAGTTTCAAAAGTCCAAAAATGCATAAGACCTCGGCCTGATATTTTTCCATACAGGCCTCGGCATTCGGTTAATATTCTCTTAGTAGTGTTGAAGTATCAAAAAATATCTATACCTTTCATGGCTTCTGGTGTGCTGGAACTGTAAACCTGTAGGAGTTGCTTATTGTTATCGCCTAGGCTGGAAACTACTGTACAAAAATAATAATAGTGAAGTTAAGTATAAAAGCGAAATCACTTGCTAAAGCTATTTGATTTGCCATTTATTCTTTTGAAAATAAGTAGCTCTACATTGAGCTGATTCAGGTGAAAAAAAAGTAAACAAAATTAACGTGCACATGAAGTGAAAAAATAAAACATCAATTTATGGCTACTGTTTAACTACGGGGCGACGCTGTTAAGAAGATCTCTGCCTTCCATCCAGAAGGTCCTGGGTTCTACTTCCAGACCTGCTGCGATTCGAATCTTGGTGTGATTTTCTTCCGGTACGTCATTCCATTGCTCCAAAGTAGGTAAATGAGTACCAGCATCCCTGGGAGTAGAGGGAGCATTTTTGGTGGCATTCACTATTATTAGCTTTCGAACAACAACATTCTCTCTTGTAGCGTTTGAAAGGGTATAAATTCCCTGGACCTCCAAACGATCTACGTACACCTATTTTACGACTATTTGTAAACTTCCGTCTATCTTGTTTGGAAAAAATACACAGTTACACTATCATGAATGATATATAAAACTCGATATTTGTGTACTATATACTACCAGCTGCTTTATACTACATTATAATATATCATTACATAATTTCAGTTTTCAACTTTAAATCTTCATTCTGGCTTCCTTGATACCATTATGTTACAACTTCTTATACTGTCTCATCCAACAGATCTCGCTCAAATTTTCATTAACCTCAAAGAACAGTTTTAGTATTTTTAAATTATCAAACACAAGTTCATAGCTCCCCTTCCTTATAATAAATGGAGAAAAAGACTTCCTCCCCCCACAAAATCCTCATACTCCTTTTCCCACATACTACGAATGTTCCCTAACCTGCGATGGATTACTGTTCAGTCGAGCTGGACCTCATCTGCTTAACACTACAGAAATTTTACACCCTAGAGACTACAGAATCTATAACCAATCAAAATCAAAATAGAGCTTCTTCAAACTTTGTTTTAGCGAATCAAAAAACACTGTTTACATCTGTATCTCGTAAGCGATTGCTGGAGATTTTGTTTAATAGCACCGAATTTCTCCAAAAACATTCTTCAGTGAACGGAAAGAGTGATTATGAAACACTGTTCGACTGTATATTAGTAAAACTAATATCAAACAACTGAGTAAAGCATCAAAAATAGAATAAAACATATTTTAATGATTAATCATAATTATAATGTACGAGGACTTATATTCTATATACGTCATTGTTAAGTTGATGTGAATGATTGATATAATAATTATCTGCGGTTGTCAAATTTCAGCAATTCGGTACGTATACTTTGTATGGAGAACAGATTCTGAACGTTAACAGAGACCAAAGTGCTATAAATCCAACAAAAATATAGTTTTAAAACTCTTTGTTACATAGCCATTTTTGTGACGAAAGGCCTTATGGGGCCTTTCGCCAGTATGTCATGTCCTTATTAGTGTCCGAAATAGCCATCCGCTTGTAACAGACGTTCCTAACGAAAACATCTGTAGACAAGCGCTCGCACCGATTTGCTGCCTGTGCCCGGCCGTAATTTTATTACTTATAAAGTTGCTGTTTTCTCGGAATCACGTATAAAATAAAAGAGATACTCAGTGACAACGGACTTGAATTTTAGAAAAAAATGTTTTTTAAACAAGAAAACATCAAACTTCTCGATGCATGCAATCAGGGCAGTAGCGATCTATCACTCTCAGTTAATAATGAATCGATCGATTGTCACGGTTGTAAGATATTTCCGCTTTTTTAGCTACAAATATTACTAAGCCTGTTTGGGCTGAGTCACATGGAGTTATCGAGAGCCTATATTTTCCATAACACATTCAAGTTTAAATAATAGATATACCATTTTGATCTCCTTGAAGTACAACATAGCGCTCATTCATACATTGGTATGTCCTGGTATCTGGTACTTGGGGAACATCTGCGAAAGCAAAAAAATATGGTGCGTTTAACAATATAACTCATTATATATAATCTCGCTATATTTAATTATAATAATAGTAACGTCAATCAATACAAAAGTTCTTGTCATAGCCCAAATGAATTAAAAACTAAAATCTTCCAAAACGTTTTAATTCTAATAAAGGTAGTTTTAATAATATTGTTAATATTTTTCTTTATATACTCCTATTCCTTAGCGCTATGTAATGTTTTGTGAATGTATGGTATTTTATTTTGTAAAGTATAAAATAATTTTTTTTGTACTACGTATATGCGTTTTCATTGGTCTATAAGTGTGTTTACACAGCGTTATGAAGCACGATAATGGCGTGAGTAATATGGACTGGCCGTCTCCAAGTTGTGAGAATTTACAGTTTCATAAAAGCAATCAAAGCATAAATACGCGCTTCGTATATCGTTTTTCTGTTTGTTAAGACAGAAAATATTAAAAAAAAGAAAATTAAAAATGTTCGTGCCTTCATTGCCTGATGAAAACCTCGGTAAAGTTTGTGAGAATTCTCTAGCAGGTGAAAAACTCCTGTCGGGTTCTCACAGATCTATTCTCGAATTCTCCCAAACGTTCGCCTTGGTTTTCATCAGACTATGAAGGCACGGAGAACAGGTTTTATTCTGAAGTATCGTATTCAGTCAATAAAAGTCAAACATTTGACAGTCACACAACTCAAAAGTATCTTTTCACTTACTTTTATAACGAATAAGAGGACTCGTGTCCCGCCGTTGTCTCCTGTATCTATCAGTCGTGTTTGAGTTTAAAGACTGGACTGAGAGAGCTGAAAAATTTAACAAATAGTTTTTAGCTTGGAGACTCGATTTATTGAAAACAATCTAAAAGGTTCTGCTAGCGAAATCATAGAAAAAAAAAATAAAGATGAAAAGATAATCTTGGTCTAACAAAACAAAATAAGGGCGATATTTACATATGTTACGATATTTACATCGGTACTAAGTAGGGTATCATTTATCTTACGTCCGTCCAATTTAACTGAAGCCGGTGTCATAGGGAATTCTTCTCCCCGAGGAAATCTCCCGGGACAAAATCAACCCCATTCCCCCACTCCCAATGTTCACCAAATTTACTATAACGTTGCATGAAAGAAAGAAAACAAGAAAGAAAGAAAGAAAGACAGACAGAAAGAAAGAAAGAAAGAAAGAAAGAAAGAAAGAAAGAAAGAAAGAGAGAAAGAGAGAAAGAGAGAAAGAGAGAAAGAAAGAAAGAAAGAAAGAAAGAAAGAGTCGCACTTATCACCGCCTCAAAGTACAGAGGCAGCGCAATTCAACAAGGTCGGACCGAAAGCATATATATACGCCTCTGGCTGCCGCTATACGGACCATGCGTGACCTCGGAGCACAGCGTATAGCGGTATATATAAATTTCTTTTTTTTTTTTTTTTAATTTCTTTGCAAGGCATGTTTAATGTTGGCGTCTGTCTTGATGAATGTGAAAATTTCTCACTTACGGGAGAATAAATTATTCGGAATTTGCACCCTCCCCCCTCTCTTGCCTTTTTTAAACCCGCTTTTCGACATCGCTTCATCTTCAAACGTTTATAGTGTGATTTGTTTTTACTTTTAAAAAAATATAAAGACTTATAAAAACTATTTGCTTTTGACTTCTCTCTCTAGAGACGCCTCCAATACTTGGATGTAAACATGCGAAGGAGGTTTTAATGTACACGCTAGAGAATTATGACAACATAGTGCCATAAAACCTGATAACTTACCTCGACTGTCTTGCGTTAGATAAAATTGTCGTTGATTTGGATACGTATTGGTCGCACTTGCTGGCACGACAATAACTATAATTTAAAGCATTGTTTACTTAATTTCTTAGAACATAATTATGTAAACTGTATTTGGTGTGTTTTTATTACATTAACGCTCGAGAATATAAACGTAATGTAATATAAATTTAATATCGTTCATTTAGCACTTAAATTAGTTTGTGTAATCGAACCTTTACGAGTTCCATATGAAATAAATTTGCACGAGTATGTTTTAAAAAGAATCAAATTGCCTTAGCCCGTTAGGGTGAACGCAACCTGAGCTTTTTAAAACACACAAATTATCCATAGCAACAATGTCATTGGTTTTCGGTTGAGCGTTCGTCGAGTTTCAAGTAATAGAGACCTTTAGATCCGAGGAAGAGGACGAGGAAGAGGACAGGGACAAGATTTCAAACGCGCGCGCACTTTCTTAAGCAAACTCTCTGTGGAGAGGACAAGATTTCATGCAAAAGTCGTCCTCTCGAGGACGAGCTTGCTGAAAAAAGCGCCCGCGCCGTTAAGTCTCATCCTCGTCCTCTTCCTCGGATCTAAAGGTCTCTAAATATCGAACACGAGAGACAGTACTAGTGTATCATCACATTTCCAAACGCTGAGAAGAGAGTTGAAAATACGACCCACGGTAGAGTATTTTTGATAAAAATCGATGTGTTTGGAAATATGATGAAACACTGCCTCGAGTCTTATGTGCTAATAAAGATAAAATTTTCCAAACCATGGTCACGAGTATGATTTTTTTTAACTTGAGTTGAAAAACAAGGTCACTTTGCAAAGCAAAATATTTCATTCCAAATCTAGTTATGATTTTTATAACGTAATTGATAAAACTTTACAGATAAAAAACCCCCGCAGTATAAGTTATATATGTACTCGATATAAATTCCTCCAAAATGGCTTTGTTAGATAAACGCTGGAAAAGCAGAATTTTTTTTTTCGAGAAATTAGCAAAAAAGTGTCATCCGAGGAATACTTAAAGTTTTTATTCCAATCATGCAAAAAGATTTTGTGCTACAAATGTTATTCTTTACTAACCATTAACTTTGTAATGGTAAAGCTTTTGTTAGTGTTTATTTTGTTAGTTGCTAGTCTTCCGTAACATGTTCCGTAGTACAATGTACAATGGCTCATAGCTATGTCTTCTTTTTACCTGGAATCGCCTGTGGATCTTGTAAATCATTAACATCTGAAACTGGTACTGCCGATGAATCTGTATAAGTTACATAATGTATACGTTGACAAGAGGAATGTATACATGTTTTAACATTAAGGATTAGAGACTGATGCGAGTAGTTTGTTTGCAAATACACGGCACGCGGTGAATACACGATGATCGAGAAATTTGAATAATGCATGCGGCGAAGATGAATACCTTATAAAGAAATTCAAGTTAACTGTGTTGCCAGCTAGTGCAAACATTAATATTTTGTAAACAAAACACGAACTGAAAGTCTCTAACCTTTTTAATATGCAATCTGAGTTCACTGCATTGCATGGCGCGATACATGACTTTATCAAACTTGAAGCAAGAGGTTGAACAAATAAGAACCATTAAAATAAGTATTGGCTTAGCTCAAATAGAGTAAAATAATAGAGAAATCACAAAAAACCCTGTGAAATAGATATTTTGAAAAATCAAAGCGAACAGAATAATTTTCAGGAGCAAATAGTGAAGCATTCAATGATATTTGTCAAAAGAAAGTATGCGAGACAGAATTCTCGATTAAGAAACGCAGCCATTTTGTCAATAATAGTCAGAAATCCGCATAATTTTGTTCCCTGTGTTCACCACCGCAAAATAAAGAAGTTTCTATGGTTTAAATTCGGCATTCAGTAAATCTCGCTAAGAGTTGAATTCCTTTTAAAAAAATTAAACAGAAAAGGCGGAACACAAACGTCCTGTACACATGAAACCCAAACTTTAAAATTGTTTGAAAGGCGAGAAATATTCCGGAACCTTTTAGTTACCATGTGCCAACAAGGCCACTTAAATGACCTTAGTGTATATATTGCTGAAAGACAGCATTCCCTGCAGTAAAAGCTCAGAAAGTCATTTTGATGTAATATCTATTTTAAACAGTGAACGAAGGTTGTACATTAAAACAATAATAATATAAAAAAAAAATCTAGCTAGAATAAATCAACTTGTAAGAGCTCCTTCAGTTTGATTTAGAGTGAAATACGTTTCATGTTAGGAAGTACTATTTTGAAAACAAAGGACGCTGTCAACTATATGTAATAAAGTAGATAAGGTCATAAAACGCCTACATAAGAGTCTTTATCGACCTTTTTTACTCACCTTGAGATCTGCATATGGACACGTTATCGGCTGGTCGCTGTTGCTCACGCAAAACAAGTCTTTGATCTATGAAGTTATTTGCTAGAAAGCAATTGAAAAAGATGAGCCGCTAGTCAGCAGTTTTTGACCATAAGAAGATGGGAAAGGTGACAAAGATGAAAATAGTGTTATTAAAATGATAATTACAATGATATATATTGAAAACATTGATAATGGTGATATAGTTGATAATAAATGGATGATATTGAAGATAATAATGATGGTGATAATGAAAATTATGATATTGGTGATATCGAAGGTGATGATGGTTCTATTTATGATAATGATGGTGATATCGAATATGATAATGATGGTGATATCGAATATGATCATAATGGTGATATCGAATATGATAATGATGGTGATATCAAATATGACAATGATGGTGATATCGAAGGTGATGATGGTTCTATTTATGATAACGATGGTGATATCGAATATGATAATTATCATTTATGGTGATATCAAATATGGTAATGAATGTGATATCGAATATAATAATGATGGTGATATCAAATATGATGATGGTGATATCGAAGGTGATGATGGTTCTATTTATAATAATGATGGTGATATCGAATAGAGAGGTAGAGAAGCCATTAGATTGCATTAGTTAACTAGTAGCGCGATACAATTGATGATAGATCCCTAGTAAAATAACCAATCAGAAGAGTTTACAATAATCCATTAGTAGCGTGATACTTTTGATTATAGACCCCCAGTAGAGTAACTAAGCAAAATGCAGATTTCGCATTAAATCGCAAGTAACGTGATATTATTGATATTAGATCCCTAGAAGGATAGCCAATCAGAATGAAAGATTTACAATAGTCTACTTGTAGCGTGACATAAAAAATACAACCTTAGGGGAGTAACCAATCAAAATGCAGGATTTGAAGTTTTTAATTTGTAGTGTGAAACTATTGGTCCTAGATCCCTAGTTAGGTAACCAATCTCAATGTAGGGTTTACAATAGTACACTTGTAGCGTAATACTATTGATACTAGATCCTTAGGATATTAACCATTTAGAGAGCAGAATTCGAAGTAGTTTACTAGTAGCGTGATTATACTATTGAAGATAATTCCCTAGTAGAGTAACCATTCAGATCAATAATAATCCACTGATACTAATTTAAAGTTATTTTGTCACGATTTTCTTAAGATTCAGGAATTAAAATTATACTTACGTATACCTGTATTAGTGTTTGCACTTGCCTGATGGGCTTTAGCCTCTCTGTTAATAAAGTTAAATGATGTAAATTGTTACATAGGTTATGGCCGATCAAGGAATTTTGAAAAGGAGGCATCTTTTCTTTAGTAGGGGAGAAGTATTTTACTGCGTTTTGATCGGGAATATATAGTCATTTTTGAAAAGAGATAGTGAAACCCGATAAGTTTTAATTTTTTTTTATTCAAAAATCATAAAATGTCTAACTTTCAAAATTACCGGACCCGCTCTAACATATCTACTAATTTTTATGAAAAAATGTGATTATGTCAGGTGTCACTATCTCTCTTCAACAATGGCAAAAGATTTCTGATCAAATGCAGTAAAGTAGCTTCGCGGGGGGGGGGGGGGGGGGGGGGGGGGGGGGGGGGGGGGGGGGGGGGGGGGGGGGGGGGGGGGGGGGGGGGGGG